>PGFW01029745.1:6192-26601 GCA_003123925.1 Haematobia irritans | reverse complement strand
GGTAAAGTAGCTACGTTCGCTTTTCGAGTTGAAATTTTCGCGGTTACTTTATTAAAACAGTTCAATATAAAGCAGATAATTAACTCACTTGATGCCGATAGTTTTTTTTGTTTCCTTCTAGACTTCGGCAAGACATCATGAGAATTAGGACAGTCATTTGGAATCAATTTTTAAAAATCCCGGGATTCGGGATTTTAAAATATAGAATCCCGCAATATCAAGATTTTCCGGGATTTTTTTCAGCATCCAGAAATTTTCGGGATGTTTTAAACATTTTAAGTAATAAAAATCTACAGCGCCAAAAATTGCTGTACATTAAATCAATTTAATTTAATTTAATTTAATTTTATTAACAAAAGAACATAAGATAAAATTAAAAAGCAATTTCAAATTGCTATAATACTCAAAGAACATCTAGTCCAACTCAACAAGAAAAGAAAAACAAAAAATTTTGTCAAAAAGGCAATTTCATATCGCTTATTCAGCAAAACATTTTAAGAATTTTGATTAGATTAGGTATATTTTCGTACATTTGTGTTAATCCTTTTGCACTTCAATGTTTTATGTAACTTCTTAAAAATATCAAGGCATCCAAATTTCTGTCAGATAAACCCGATCTCGGCATATTGTCGACGGACCTATTATCATTATCTTCGATTATTGGTGAAATTGTGCATTTTATAGTATACCTCATGTATAATAAATACCAAGGTGTACCATAAATGTTTTTTAACTCAATTTGTCGTGTATGAAATCTTAGGGTTGTTTGCACTGCATGAAGACGCCAATTTATTAATAAATAATGCTAAAAGCCCACAAAACAAATTTGAATTAGTTTTTCGGGATCCCGAAAAATCCCGGGATTCAAAAAAACAAATACGGTATTCAGAATTAATACCGTCCCGAAATCCGGGATTTTTTATTCCGGGGGACAGCCCTAATGAGAATATGTTTGTTTTCAATTTTAATTTTATTATTTCAGGAAAGTAATCGGCGAAAATAATGTAATTTTCACTTCGAAACCCGAACATAGTATCACCTTTATTATGAATAATTTTTTTAATGAATAGTTTTTATGAGGGTGTATATTATTAACGTGTTTTCTGATAGTAATTTTAGTTGGATTTTTATTTCAAGTTGAGTCAACATTTATTTACAAATACTTATTTCCCAACAATTATTTTTTCTTATTTTGTTTTATTTTATTATATAATATTAAATATATTTTTATTATAAATAAATATATTATTATAAAATTAAATATATATTTTATTATTACAATATTAAATATATGGTGATATATTTCTGTGCATTTTTGCTATTTTACATTTTGACTTAGAAGAGTACTTTTTCAAAGCAGATTTAGTATCATTTCAACATGGTATTTATTCATCTCTGTTTCCCAATCAATTGTCCATCCCTGCGCCAAAAAGCATGTCGAAACCTCATAGAGCAGGAGTGGTAATTGTGTTTGCAAATTGAGAAGAGACTATTGAAGATGCAGAGAGAGAGAGACCACCGAGAGCAAACAAAAGGAGAATCTCAAATACAGAGAGCATAAAAAACCGCAAATCGCGATGTCCTGGCAGGCAACGACGGCGCAACTAAAAACAGAAGGGCATTTTGTGTGTGTTCTCCTCGCGGATCGAAGAATTTTCTTCAAACCGATTAAACCAATTTCAATCCCTCTTTGTGTAAATAATTGGGTAACAAATAAAAATCTTAAATTAATTAAGAATACCGCAACAACAACCAACCGTCAACAAAACCGTTCATCAATCAAAAAAAAAAAACTAAATAAAATATTGTGGCAAAGTAGTAAAGAGCAAAATACTTAACCGGAGGTTCTTTAAATTCCAGAAAATTTCTATGCAAATAATCGGGCGACCTGCGACGATTACCTAAAAGCAATCGCGTTTTAAATTGTTGGCGTAAAAAGAACGAAAAAATATATTTTTTTTTTCATTTCATTGGGTAATTTTCTCATAATATTGAGCCAGTCGCGCACCACCGATCATCATCAATGCAAGTGAGACAACAACTATAACACCATAACATACATAGCTAAAGCTAGCCAATACTACGCCGTGAAAAGTACCATAATCGCGAAAAAAGCAACAAAACAACAAATACAATCCAAACAACAACTGAAATTCGTTATTTTTTGTCATACTAATTTAATGTATTTTTCTTTGGTTATTGTGATGTCCGTTGTGCTGGCTGCTATCTCCCCAGCTACGTCTCACTGTTTAAGTAAAGTGTGTAAAAATAAATAAGAAAATAAACATTTTTGTGTTATTTTAATTTGAGGTATAAAAAAGCGTGTGGAAGTACGTTTCTGTAAAATTGTGTGGCATATTTGTCTTGTGTGCTGTTCATTATTGTCACAAGAGAAAAAATTCTTGGACTATTCCAAGTTTTTTACTAAAGTGATATCATCGCCAGTTACTTCTGCTTAATATTCCTAATAAGATTAAAAGCGCTGGTTTTAAAAATAAAGCAATTATTTTTGTTTAGGCATCCCATCGTAAAGTAAAGCGACATTATATATACAAAAGTGTAATTGGCTTATATTCTTTGGTGGAATTGTAAAACTTTAAAGAAATATACGCTACGATTTCTTTGATGAATTACGGATTTTTTACTCAATCATTTCACAAAGTCCGCCGGAATAACAAAAAAAATCCTTTTTGAAAACGGTAAAAATCAATTTGTTTTATTAATGTAAATTTAGTCGCATAAAATTTGTTTTTTTTTTTTTTTTGCATGTTAACATAAATAAACATAAATAAATTAAAAAAGTTTTATAAATTCTCTAAATATATATCAATAATGTTGGGGGTTTTTGTCTCATCTTTTTCTGCATTTAGAATTATTGTGTTTTCCAGTCATTTTCTTTGTTCTTGTCATTCTTGTCCTTCTATTTCCTCTTTCATATCAAATGCTTGTTTCCCCACTTTGAAAGTTTTTTTTCTCTCTGGTACTCAAATGGCTCTCTTTGACGCCATGTTTATATTGTTTGTCCTCGTCAGCGTATTGTTCAAACTGCTAGCATTGGCAGAGACGTGATAATATCGAATTATTGTCGCCGGCAAATGCTAGTTGATTTTTTTTTTTTTTTTTTTTTAAGTGCCAAAACCAACATGGTCTGCGTAAACCGGTACTACGTTTCGATTTTGTAATTTTACGCAGATCTCTGATCAAATAATCTATTTTAATAATTTTACTCAATTGAAGCTTACGATGCATTCTCATCAAAAAATTTTCGAGATTTAATAGGAATAGTGCTATTATTTTTTTGGCATTATGCTTTGTTTTAGAAAAACTTAAGCGGCGATAACGAGTGGTTTTCACTCGAATTAAATACGCAATTTTTGCCCTAAGAACTTTCCAATAATTATTCTGGTAGTGCAATTTAGGGTTGGGAAGCTTCCCATGTATCATCGACCCGGTTTGCAAGAATGAAGAGAAATTAATATGTGATTTCATTTAAAAAAATCATAGTGTACTAATATACACAAACTACTGAAACCTAGGGCACTTTTGCTCTAATGAGTATATCACAGATCTAGGTGTGAAAGTGAAGTTATCAACTATTATATAAAATTCAAAGTATGTTTTGTTTATTTGTATGTTCGGGTAATAGCTCGGAAACGGCTGAAGCGATCACTTGAAATGAAACTTTGAAGAGATCGTAGGGGGCGCTAGAATGTTGGTGAAAATAGGAATAGCTCATTTTTTGGGCACATGGCGCGAATGGGGACCTCCCCTATTGACCGACTTTTTTGAAACATTGGGACCAAAGTTGACGATTTTGCCTTGACAATTTTCATTGAGAGGTTGGGGCAGGCATCTATTACAAAGATCCGCTCCTGTTATTTTCGATACTTTGGTCGAGGAGGGGGACCTCCCCCTGGACCCCGCTTTTGAAAGCTTGGTACAAGAATTAGTTCGGCGATTTTGCTTCAAATTTTCAAGGGAAGGTTAAGGGGCGTCTAGACAGAATTAGTCCAATATTTAGGTCGGGAGGGGGACGCTCTCTTTGCCACAGATTTTTTTAAGAGTAGCAGAGAGAAAACAAAACTAAAGTCTGCCGACTGAAATTGTAACGGACAAATTGGTGAGGTTATGAAATTTATATCTGGTTCCGGATTTTTAAATATTTGGTCGGGGAACGATAACGCTTCTCCTTAAAGTAAATACAGAGAAACATTAAAGTTGTTCGCATATTTACTTGAAATTTTACTTGCAGGTTAAAGATTAATATTTGGATACCTGATTTTTGTGATTATTGGTCGGAAGAGGGCCCGGCCCCTTGCCCTTGTTTTTTAAAATTTGATAATTTGCTCGTCATTTAGATACGCTAGCAGCACTCTTCGATATGTTGGCTTCAGGGAGGGGGGGGGGGGGGGGGGGGGGGGCCGTCACTCTAAAACTGCAGAAAAACAAAGATTTTTCATAGTTTTCTTCATATTTACAAAGGCCGTGGGGGAAGGTTATGAAATCAATGTGGTGTACCTGTTGTTTGGGTAATTGGACGGGGAGGGAACCTTCTCCTTGCCCCAACCTTGAAGGAAAGTTTGTAGATTTTTCAGGGAAGTTTAAGGGTGCTATTCACTTCGGTGTTTGTGGGAAAAGTGACTTCCCTTTAAAAAATAGAGCAAAATTTAACCTTCTTCATTCTACTTGAATTTACCAGGGAAACGTGGTAAGAGGTGATTAAATTAATACATTATTATTTAATTAGTACATGATTATTTCCGATATCTCGGTAGGGAAGGGGATAGTAAAATAAACTTTGTCGATTTAACTTGGAATTTATAGGGACGTTGGGTAGTTTGTGAATTTAATGATAAGATACGTGATTTTCCATATCTGGTCGGGTGGAGGCGGATGGTGGAAGAGGGTTTGCTTTTGTCGGCCAATTTTTTTTTGAAAAATTGAAAGTAGAGGTTTGTCATAAATGGGAACATCGGCACATAATTTTATGATTTTTCGCACTAAAGCTTCTGCCAGCACCTTTTTAAGTAAAAAACTTAAATCTACATAAAATTGCGAGACTTTTATAAGTGAAAAACATAAATTACCAATGAATTGATCGCGAAAGGCCATGTTTTCTTCACAGGAAATGTAGAAGATTGTCGCAACTACTTGAATACAGATATTAATTTGGTGGAACGCGAACCCGTTCTTCCACACGACATTTGTTAGGGCGGCCGTAATTACATCTGCAATATTCGCCGTATTTCTATCTATAAACGAAAAAACTGTCCGATTTGTTTGAAAGAATTCAAATCTCTTCGAATTTGTTTTCAGCACGATAGATATGGTTAACAAAGTTAACGCAAAATGTTCCTATAAATACGGAAGGCGCAGCGAAGCGGGCCGGGTTACGCTAGTTTTATATAAAGACCAAATTGCAAGTGTTAAGTTATGATAAAAGATTCGGCTTTTCTGTTTCAAATAATAAAAAAATTGCTTCCTTAAAACAAAAGCAAAGTAACCGTGAAAATGTTTCATTAAGATCCTGATTAGGAATACATGAGATGTGGTTGCTGCTTATTTGATCACAAGTGTATTTCAGATTTCTTGGAACTCTGCTCATCAACCTTCTCTATATTTGGTCTTTTTCTCTCTCTCTCCCTATTTGATAGTTTTGTTCCCCGATATGATTACCTGTCCACACCATATTTATGAGACTAAAAATTTTTCTTTTCCATTGACATTGCATGTTGCCGCCGCCGTTCTATTCTAGCCAGCCAGGCTGCCTTCGTTGTCTTGTATGTATTATGGTTGTTGTTGTTCTTGACAGAGTACGGCTACTGCTGCGCTTGACTATTTCTTTTTCGCGTCTGTCACAATATGAATTCTCGTTTCCGTTGTGTATTTATTATTAACCTGTCAGTTCTCTTATTTGGCGTTGTCTTCATTTCTATTTCGTTTGTTTTTTTTATTTCAAATTTAATTCTCTTTTTTTCGGCATTGGATTTATTTGGATGTTTTTTAGCTTGCGAATTTCTCTGGTATTTGCATTAATTTTGCAGTCTTTTATTTTTGCTATCCTTCCGTTGAGCTTGTTGTTATATGAATGAGACGAATGCATACAGTTTCTGATAGCTTTTGTTTTTTGTTTATGTCTTAATTTATCGTAATAATGTTTGATGTTTTATTCATTCCTCTTTATGGAAGGGTGTTTTAGTTTATGTAATGTTCTATTGTTTCATTCACCGCCCATAACTAATTTAATTAAAATTAAAAAAAAAAAAACGAAAATTATATACGTAGTTGGGGCCTTCATACGCATGATTGAATTAATTATGTGTAGCTTACTAGGGCTACAGCAATAAATTCAGTTTAGCACATATCGCAGAATAAACGGGTTGAACAATGTCGTTGACATTGTATTGAACACCATCATGTTATATAAAAGTTTAACTTTTTGAATCAGGAACAGTTTTATTTATTTTCAATCATGTTTCATGTTTTGGGCCTAGAATGTTTTATTTCTAAATTGTTGGAAAATAAAACATGGAATCGACAGAGCGAAGTTCACACTGTGCTATCCACAATGGACTGAATTAGGTTTAAAGCGAGTTTGAAATGAAAGAAAAAAGGGCTGCCACTAAAATACCTCCTAAACATAGATTTATTTTTCGAAATTAATTTTCACGTTCTATCTATTTTTTCTATAACCTTATGTATTTCTTTTTCTCTCATCCACCCATCCAGCACCTAATTTAAAGCTTTTGAAATCATTAAAATAATAAAAATAATTTTTTTTATATTACTTCTAACTTACTGCTGTGAAATATATTTTGCAACGTAATGATTTGTTTTGACAAACTCTTGCAAGTTTTTTAACTGCAATAAACTAGCACCTTCTTATTTCTCAAATGCCACATTTGAATCTATCTCGTCGCGTCTCTTTTGCTGGCTTTTTTGGAGTAATTGGAGTGAATTCTTTTTTATAGCCGAGTTCTAAACGGTGTTTTCACAATTGCGGTGAGTACTTAGAAGAGAAGCTTTGAAAAGCTCTAGCATCCAGAATGAAACATTGTTTTGTGGTTATCCACTCCAGTAAATGCACACTTGTTGATTGTGGCAGAATATATATTATAATTTTATTAGTGATCTACACAGAGCGTTTAACAATTCTCAAGTGAAGTTTTTACATACATACAAGTTTCATCATTCTGACATTTCATTACATCTCATTATAAATATGGTTGCCACACTAACATCAATTGTAATAAATAACTGCTATTCTTATTACAAACATTTTGCTGATTGGTCGAAACTGGGGTCCATGACCACGGAGGGCCATTGCTTAACGGTGGCTCCCACATAAGTGTGTAAATATAACCATAGTGATAGGCGGTAGGCGAAACATTTTTGCCGCAACGGCAAATACAATAAGCTTGACGGCGAATAATTCCCTTTTCACGTTTCCTAGCGTTTTTTGTTGTCAATACAGCAGCGCTATTGACAATATTAAACAATGAAGTTGAATAAAAACAATACATTGGCTTGTTATTTGTTGAGTTATTTCAAAGAAAAAAATAATCTACACGTGTGCCAGGCAACAGCAATTCGTCCTAGTGGGTGAGTTAAAAAAATTGATAAGGCGTATGGGCAACACTATACCACTTTTCGCCAAGGAGTTAAAGAATAGTTTTAGTTTAGCGACAGCGCCGCTAGCCGTCACGGTATTTCCGTCGGGATTTCTGGGCTTCCATAAGAAACTACACGTTAAATAAGTAGTCGCCTACCGCTATCGCTATGATTATATTTTAACGACCCCACTAAGGGCACGGAGATGAATTCCTATTATAAAAATTGCTTCAAATTGAAGCACTTCCGCATTTTGAGCGACTTTGTCCGCATATTTTAAAAAGCTCGCACCAAAAAGATCGCATGAACGTCAGAAAGGTTGGCAAATATGGGACTAAGTAGCACAACGGTAACATATACGGGGCTAGTCCCTGTGTGTGGACGCTGTCCCAGTTCTGGTCCAAACGTATGGAAGGAACCGGTCCATTTAACAGGGGTTTTGTCAATTATACAGTTAGGACACGAATGAACTCATTTGCAAACATATACGTCCCTGGAACAACTTAGTAGGACTCTACCCATGTGCAAGTCTCGTGAAAAGCCAGTCTTGGGGACAAACTCTTAGGAACCTGTTTTCATTTCAAAACATCGCAACCAGAAAGGACAAGCTTTTTTGAATATGTTGAGCAATAGATAATCTGATTTGTTTGTATTTTTAGTAAAAGATGTAGATCAGAGAAGAATTTCGGGCGGCGGCTGCACTACATTTTTGCCTCGCGGCTAGACGTCTAAGCGAATTTAAATTTGTCTATTCGGCTGCAGACAGTTTTCCATAATAAATTATTTTGAATTATCCCGAAAGGTAATGAGTATTATTTTACAGCACAATCATACAATCAAATTTACATTTCACTTCAAATTTTTCTGAGCTAAATTCTTACTAAAATTGTTGTAACAACATGATACTGATTGATTGTGGGCTGGAAGGTATACAATTTAGGCAAAATATAAAGAATTATTAAATTCAATTCTTCTGATTTAAATATTAAATATTTTTGATTAATCCGCGATTAAATTAGAGTCCGAGATTGAGTCGGACATATTCGTCGTATAATCTCTGGCGTAGATACAAATGATTTCAATATCATGGAGGTAACAGAATTAAATTAAATTAATATGTTGGTGAGGAATAAAACAAATGTTGATTTGAATTTTATTACACCTAAGGTAAAGATTTATTAAAATTCTGTTGAAGACCTTTATTCGCGGAGCCTGTTCACTTGTTTTCAATGGGCGAAAGCAAAGTGATTTTTGATTGTCATTGTTCAATTCTAGTGTACCAAATTTAAAGCGGTACTTTCATTCGATTATTTTATCAATGATATTTCAAAGTCATTCATATTTTCTGAGCATACGGTATAAAGTATTCGCTTAAGCTTACTCTTTTTATTCATAAGGTTTACATTCATTTGATATTACAGTTTTGAAGCAACAGACAACATATTCATGATTAGTTAATAATATAAAAAACAACAATAACAATACTCATTGAGAATCATTCTACGTGAGATTATTAAAGGTGACAAAGAGCAATGACGTATAATTATAATGAGAACACAAAGCTGTTATAATTTGTGAGCAATGTGTTACAGAAAATATATAATTAAAAATAGACCAGCTAAGCATGAATGAAGTAATAATATATAAATTTGAAGCGAAGCACAGTGGTGGATTAACAAGTTACGTTCACCCCATCCCGGCCCCCTGGAACGTAGTTTCAGATATGGGAAGTTTTACCAAGGTAGAAATAGGACGTGTCATTTCTCCGCATTGCGTTTTAAGTTTTAAGCTCTTACATTGCCATCTATTACCCGGGATATGTTTCGAATCACTTTTGGCCAAGTAGAAATTTGGAAGGGAGGTAAATTCTTTTTCTTTGACTACAACAACACTTCCAACTGCTAGAATTTGGTTTGAGGTTGTATTCCAATTTGGTCGCTGTTGCAGAGGAAGTTAAATATTCTTAGATGCCAAACGTCGCCCAGAAACCTTGAAACAGTATTTTGTACATGCTGCAATATCCAAGTCCTGTTTGGTGTGGAGTTGACGCAGATCTCCTTCGGGAACAGTTGTAAAGGCCTGCCAAGTAAGAAAAATGAGCGGCGAAAGGTATTAAAGCAATGCTGTATCTGGAACATGTTCCTAGGTGCTTGAATTAACATACGGCTTCCACCTGAGCGCAATAGAGTGTGGCATCTGCTCGAATGTTAATTTCTGTATTTCCAATAACGTCGTTTAAGATGCAACTTACCGATCGAAACCGCCGACTCCCACTTCCACCCCAAGTGGGGTGCAAATGAGGAATAACGTCCATTGTTATACCGTCTTCGTAAAGATCGGAGACAAATTTCGTTATGAGATTTTGCGACAAAATTACTTATGTGCATTCTCGTTTAATTTCGAGATCCCAAGAAAATTCTTCCATTGTCACTAAAGATTTTTTTACATTTTCCTCTTCGCGATATAAACTCTTTTTAAAAGGCGGCAATAAACAATCGGTGCTTATAAGTCATGCGAGGTTCCAAATGTATGGCGGAGGTGACTAGGCATACAAATAAACAGATATACCCTTTAGATTTCTTTGTATTTCGTCCTGAGTATTGTTTTAAAATTATTGGGCCTGCATAGTCGCAACCAGTATTTTCAAAGGGAAACGCTTGACGTACCCGGATGGATGGTAAATCTGCCATTAACTGTTGTGTATTAATTTTTCGTTGTCGAAAACATTTGAGGCAATTATGAGTCAGATTTCGAATCAGATTTCTTGCACCAATAATCCAATAGGTTTGACGGGCAATAACAAATAAGGCCGATACTCCGGGATGCAGATTTTTCTCATGAAGGTTTTGTAAAATCAATTTGGTTATTCGGCTACATTTTGGCAAGATTATTGGATATTTTGAAGCATTGTCTAGTTCTGAGTTACGTAGGCGCCCACCTACCCGTAACAAGCCGCTGCCGTCTATGAAGGGGTGTAGTTTTTGCTAAATGAAAGATGATGTATTACTAGGCGTTACTTTGTAATAGCGGTGCGCTTTCGCTAAGGCATCTTGGGCATACTTTTGTGCAGAATTTAAGTTTCGCGCGTGTTTAACAGTTGTTGAACGAAATGTTCTGGCGATTTTATTTGGTGTGGATATCTATGGCATTGATGAACTTGAAAGACTGTAGGGCATACCGACAACGTAGAGTTTATTCGCATTGTCGAAATGCGGTGTACCAAATTCATGTAGTGATTATAGTCATTCACTGTTGAGACAGACTTTATGAAGAAAGTTTAAAGGCAGAAAGCGGCATCAGGATCTATGTAATTACATCAAATGAATTAGACAGTTTATCAATTACTGATTTTGGAATGGGTCTCTCTCAGCCATTGTGGGCCCTTCCACCAAAGATCAAAGCAACGAAGTGTTGATACAGGCATCCCTCTTGAGGCACAGTCGGCCGGATTTTCTTTAGAGGCAACATGATTTCCAAACTTACGAGGCAATATTTCCAATATTTCTGATGTTCTGTTGGCTTCGAATGTCTTTAACTTAATGGGTGGTTGAGATAGCCAACACAAAACAATTGTTGAATCACACCAAGCTCGTATATCAATTGATTTGTGTGGCAAGGCTTCTTTTATTCTTTTGAGTAGACGAGATAAAATAAGAGCTCCGCATAATTCAAGACACGCCAAGATTTTTGTTTGCTGGGAGCTACCTCTTGTTTTAGGCAAAAAAGCAATGAGTTTTGAGCATGCGTATGACCAAAGTGTCGAGTCTACGAGATCGACAATAAACTGCGGCAGAGTATGCGTGTATGGAAGCATCCGAGAAACCATGCAGCTCCAATTTTGTAACATCATTCAAAATGTATCGTGGAAGTGTAAAATCTTGAATAGAAATTAAATCTTGTCGAAATGTAGTCCATTGACGTGTAAGATTTTCAGGAAGTGGTTCATCCCACGATAGCTTGTGTGACCATAGTTCTCTTAGTAGAATTTTAAATTGTATTACCACAGGAAAGATAATAAAAACGCCATGGGATCAAAAATATACGTGATACATCAGATAGTACCTGCCTTTTTGTTGCGACTGGATTTTTGTTGAGTTCTATATGATACCCCAGTTGATCTGACGATGGTCTCCAAAAAATACCGAGCACCTTTTTTACATCCTTTTCGGGAGCTGCAAAAAACAAGTTGATCTTGTGACTTATCTGATATACTCACGCAATTTGAAACCCATTTCCTTAGTTCCAGGCCTGCTTGGGCTAGTAGATTTACCAAATTGTCACGTATGAAAACGATTTCTTCTTCCGTTTGTGCCCCGGTAATAACATCATCTACATAAAAGTCCTCCATTACCACCTTCGATGCAATGGGGAACTTGGATTTATAATCATAGGCTAACTGCTCCAACACTCGTACTGAAAGATATGGCGCACAAGATGTGCCATATGTAACCGTGCATAAAATGTAATGTTGTACCTCGTGTAACGGCGACTCTCTCCATACAATACGTTGATAATTTTTGTGATGTTCAGATATCCATATTTGTCTGAACATTTTTACTATGTCGGCTGAGAAAACATACCTGTGGAAACGAAATCTCAAACAAACAGCAAATAAGTCCCGTTGTATACTTGGCCAATTGTGCAAGTTATTATTAAGCGATATACCGTTGGAATCTTGAAATGAGCCATCAAAACACGACTCCTAATTTTTCTCCCAAAACTGGATGATGGGTGTAGATAAAAAACTTCCTCGTACATTCAGTAACATTAATCTCATGAGGTTTTGAAGTTACGCCTATGTCCCAATTTTTCATATATCTCGCATAAAAACAATATACTTATGCTGATTGCTGGAATTTCGTTGCAAGCCTTCTTATTCCGACAGCATAGAATCGAGATAGCGCACGACAGTTTAAAGTGGTATTTCCAAATAATTGGGTTTTCATTTTTTAAAAAGGCAACTGAACTACGGTACTTACGCAATCACCTTGGCCACGCGAGTGAGGTGGTTTGAAAGTGGCGTCTCTACAAAAATGTCATCTGGATCGGCTTTTAGTATGGTGTTCAAGTTCTTACTTAGTTCCCAAAAGCTTCGGAAAGGCAAACGATCAATATCTCACGTGGTAACTAAGTGTAGTAGTTTGGTTGTAAATTTGCTCTGTCTCAGCACAAGTTACAACCCATCCAAAAATTGTTGAAATTGCAATAGTATTGCCCTGTGAATCAATACGTTTGTTGAATGTGAAAATGTTCCAAATATGTTCTAGGCCAAATAAAATATTAAAATCTGTGAACGAAATATGTTTGTTATGTGGGGTTCAGCAAGAGCAAATCCATAAGTTTGATTTTTGATTCTTTGATTTCAAAGCTGTAAGGCCAGGAAGAGATGTAAGATTATTTTAGGGCAGAACATCGTACCTTGGCTTTTAATCGATTTGCTCAGCAGATGCGTGAACGTAACGAATTATTTGACATAGAAACCCCGAGTTGTCTCGGCTTTAATTGATTGAAATTACCATTTACAATTTTTTTTGAGGATATCTTTGAAGGCCTTAGACGTTGAGCACAAACTCTCAGTTCGATAAATAGACAGGCTTTGAAGCGTTATCTAATAAAGGCTCGACATGTTATAAACTTTCGCAAAGCGATTGCTTTGACATAAATGGAAGCAGTGGGCATGTAAAATTCTTTGTCTCTGACGTGAAATGTTTTAACTACTAAGATTGAAGTGTGAAGTAACGAAATGGGACGCAATGTTAGCGGTAGTGGACCTACTGAATATTGGCACTAGCTGTATTATCTACAAGAAGACGGTGATTCAGGGGTGAGACTCCGAAACTTTGACCGCGGGGAAAAATAAATATGTAGGTTCATGTTCATTTACTCGAAAGATGTAGGAGTGAATGACTGTCTTCGATGAACATTTGCTTGCATCTAGCCGTTTTGATGCACAGTTGGAAACCGCATGACCCTGTCTGAGACAATTATAACATAGTGCAGATTCTTTTACGAAGTGACGGCGCTCATTAAATATCTTTTTGCAGAAATGTGGGACATGTAAAGATTGAATGGTTCGGGACCACTTTTTTGCAACAATAAACAGCTGGGTTTTGCTTTAGTACTCACCAGACATTTTGTATGGTTACCTTGTGACTTGCCTGAATGACTGTGCTTGGATTGATGGGCCTGTTTCTTTGGCAAACACAATTCAACGGCTCTTTCGCAGCGATTGTCTGAAGAATTCAAAAAATCGTTAATGGTAGGAAGTGGATTATCCCGACTATCACGAATCCACTTGCTCTTTGATTCAGGATCAAGTTTAGATAACAATAAATAGATTAACCACCAATCTCTTTCATCTTTACCTATAGCATCAAGACCACGAATTATTTCATTTGCCTCCGTCAGATATTTTCTCATGTTGCAGCATTTTTTCCTCGATATTGAGGTAGGGCGCTATAAATGCTTTCTATGAAAGAAGTAACAATTTGCTTAAGGGGCGATCATAGCTATCATTGAGCCTTTGTCCAGAGTTGTTTTCGATAAAGCCGTTTCGTGTAACGCTGGAATTAATGTTGTAATTAGATCTTGCGGCATCTTCTTTGAGTAGCGACTTCAGGTTAATGAAAACTTTTGAATTATTTGATATTCCTTTTAGAAATCCTTTAGCGGGCTCTCAAAAAGATCCTTTAAAAAAAAACTTGGCCAACTTTGTATGTCGCTTTAAAAATGGAATAGTTTATGCGAGGTAAATCATTTTCTTTAGTATAGAAATGGTGGTTCATCGTCCTATTGATCTACCACCCCATCTTATTACTTGAGTATTTAGAAGTAAATATTCGTTAATTAATACATGGTGACTGAACTCCCACATTTATTTCTCGAACGTTCGGAAAACAATCTCCGGTCGCCTGGTGTGATGTTTCCAAATCTGATATTATTGCAGCTCGCTAGCGGTATGACACAAAATTAAATTTTTTTCTAAAGAAATTCTAAATTGTTATTAATTTTCTACACCCAAACCTATTTCTTTATATTTTTTGTATAAAACTTGTCAAAAATTGCGGTTTTTTGGGAACAAGAGCCAGGAAACTACTGGCAACACTGACTGTAGTGTACTCCCAGCATAGGGCGCCAGTCGCTTTTGTACGTCGCACACTTAAAATACCCACAGTAGGGTTGCCAAAGTGATTGGCTTAGTGAAATAGATATTCCACAGTTTATTATTTACAAAACAAAAAACACAAATGTACAGAAACCCCTTCTTACACCATGTTAGATAACTTTCTGATGGCTCCTGTGGTGTTCCCTAAGCTAAGGTGTGCATATATTATTACAATTTCGGGCTTGTCTCCAATAATTAAGAAAGGGTCGTCTCATCGTTTCTCATGGATATATCTCTGCGCAGAAATATACCAAATGTCACACAAAGTGTGTTACATATTTCGTTTTGTTTTTTTTTTATTACAATAAAATTGTACATTTTTCATATATTCTTACACGCAAGTCTCCGATAGAAGGACATAAAATCAAATTGGTCAAAAAAAAGAAAAGTCCCTGGAAATGTTTATTCTCCTATTTCCTTGATTTGATGTTTGGGCTTTGTTCTTCTACTTGTTTTCTTCTTTCCTGCATACTCACTTGCCGCTCGCATTTGTTTGTATATTCCCCCTTTTTTGTTTTTATTCTTTTCTTACATTTTTTTCCGGTCAATGTTTGAGAAATGGTGAGGCCGCAGCTGTCTACGCCAGTTGAGAGAGAAAGAATAAACAAGCAATATATATGCATATGATGAGTATGAGTATGTATGCTTCAATAAAGTGCGAACATTCATTTGGGAATGGAGTGCAAGTGCAAGCTCCAAGAATTCTGAGCGGCCTCACTACAATCGGCATAAGTAAGGGAGCAGAGTACATACAGATATAAATGTTTTGCGTTCCCTGGTAGTGGGGCAGGACGAGGATAGCCAGTATTGCCAATATTTTAAGTGAAGAGGATACATTCGAATTCAATTCAATATGGTAACTCTTATTTAAGGGATTTTTACAATGAAGCTCCATTAAACAATTCATGCAAAACTAAGGGGAGATTTTATTCAGTTACTATGGGAAATATAGTAAGCAGTACAGAAAAAGAGAGGATAGAGCTTACACATAGTATGTGTGCACAAGGGATGATAAAACGGATCTTGATAAAACGAACCAAATTAGGTACATAAAAGAACGTTTCACATGCAAAGCAATACTTTAAGAAATTTATTAATAGACAACAGCAAAAAATCCAAATCAAATATCACGAGTTAAAAATCAGAATCGTAAGATGGATAGTTGTAATGTATGACAAATACATCCATAAGATTTCTTGACGATATAGGCATTTTTAGTGGGAAATGAAATTATTCTAAAAACCCAAACGACGCATTTAACATTTTCGAGAATTTTTATATTCGATCTTTGATACATGCTGTATTACCTTTCAATAATGCCATATCGAATTTCAAAACAAATATAAGCAAATTACAATGACACCATCGTGATAGTGAATTACAATATTATATCAAATAATAAATTTCGTTTGCACTTTCCACTTTTAGGTAAGTACTACGTTCGCTTTTCGAGTTGAAATTTTCGCGGTTACTTTATTAAAAAAGTTCAATATAAAGCAGATAGATTAACTCACTTGATGCGAAGTTTTTTTTTGTTCCTTTAGACTTCGGCAAGACATCATGAGAATTAGGACAGTCATTGGAATCAATTTTTAAAAATCCGGGATTCGGGATCTTTAAATAAAATGATTCAAGATTTTCCGGGATTTTTTTCAGGCATCCAGAAATTTTCGGGATGTTTTAAATATTTTAAGTAATAAAAATCTACAGCGCCAAAAATTGCTGTACATTAAACCAATTTAATTTAATTTAATTAATTTTATTAACAAAAGAACTAAGAAAATTAAAAAGCAATTTCAAATTGCTTAATACTCAAAGAACATCTAGTCCAACTCAAACAGAAAAGAAAAAACAAAAAATTTGTCAAAAAGGCAATTTCATATCGCTTATTCAGCAAAACATTTAAGAATTTTGATTAGATTAGGTATATTCGTACATTTGTGTTAATCCTTTTGCACTTCAATGTTTTATGTAACTTCTTAAAAATATCAAGGCATCCAAATTTCTGTCAGATAAACCCGATCTCGGCATATTGTCGACGGACCTATTATCATTATCTTCGATTATTGGTGAAATTGTGCATTTTATAGTATACCTCATGTATAATAAATACCAGGTGTACCATAAATGTTTTTTAACTCAATTTGTCGTGTATGAAATCTTAGGGTTGTTTGCACTGCATGAAGACGCCAATTTATTAATAAATAATGCTAAAAGGCCACACAAACAAATTTGAATTGTTTTTTCGGGATCCCGAAAAATCCCGGGATTCAAAAAAACAAATACCGGTATTCAGAATTAATACCGTCCCGAAATCCCGGGATTTTTTATTCCGGGGGACAGCCCTAATGAGAATATGTTTGTTTTCAATTTTAATTTTATTATTTCAGGAAAAGTAATCGCGAAAATAATGTAATTTTCACTTCGAAACCCGAACATAGTACTCACCTTTATATGAAATAATTTTTTTATGAATAGTTTTTATGAGGGTGTATATTATTAACGTGTTTTCTGATAGTAATTTTAGTTGGATTTTTATTTCAAGTTGAGTCAACATTTATTTACAAATACTTATTTTCCAACAATTATTTTTTCTTATTTTGTTTTATTTTATTATTATAATATTAAATATATTTTTATTATAAAATAAATATATTATTATAAAATTAAATATATATTTTATTATTACAATATTAAATATATGGTGATATATTTCTGTGCATTTTTGCTATTTTACATTTTGACTTAGAAGAGTACTTTTTCAAAGCAGATTTAGTACCATTTCAACAATGGTATTTATCATCTCTGTTTCCCAATCCAATTGTCCATCCCTGCGCAAAAAGCATGCGAAACCCTCATGGAGAGGAGGGTAATTGTTTGCAAATTGAGAGAGACTATTGAAGATGCGAGAGAGAGAGAGAGACCACCGAGAGCAAAACAAAAGGAGAATCTCAAATTCAAGAGAGCATAAAAAACCGCAAAATCCCGATGTCTGGCAGGCAACGACGGCGCAACTAAAAACAGAAGCATTTTGTGTGTGTTCTCCTCGCGACGAAGAATTTTCTTCAAACCGATAAACCAATTTCAATCTCTTTGTGTAAATAATTGTACAAATAAAATCTAAATAATTAAGAATACCGCAACAACAACCAACCGTCAACAACCGTTCATCAACAAAAAAAAAAAAACAAAGAAAATATTGTGGCAAAGTAGTAAAGAGCAAAATACTTAACCGGAGGTTCTTTAATTTCCATGAAAATTCTATGCAAATAATCGGGCGACCTGCGACGATTACCAAAAGCAAAATCGCGTTTAAATTGTTTGCGTAAAGAACGAAAAAATATATTTTTTTTTTCATTTCATGGGTACTTTTCTATAATATTGAGCCAGTCAGCCACCACCATCATCATCATCAGTGAGAACAACAACTATAACAACCATACATACATAGCTAGTAGCCAATACCACGCCGTGAAAAAGTACCATAATCGCGAAAAAGCAACAAAAACAACAAATACAATCCACAACAACAACTGAAATTCGTTATTTTTTGTCATATAATTTAATTATTTTTCTTTTGGTTATTGTGTGTCCGTTGTGCTGCTGCTTCTCCCAGCTCACTCTCACTGTTTAGTAAAGTGTGTAAAAATAAATAAGAAAATAAACATTTTTGTGTATATTTTAATTTGTATAAAAAAGCGTGTGAAGACGTTCTGTAAAATTGTGTGCATATTTGTCTTGTGTGCTGTTCATTATTGTCACAAGAGAAAAAATTCTTGGATATTCCAAGTTTTTTACTAAAGTGATATTCTCGCCAGTACTTCTGCTTAATTTCCTAATAAGATTAAAAGCGTGGTTTTAAAAATAAAGCAATTATTTTTGTTTAGGCATCCCATCGTAAGTAGAAGCGACATATATAACAAAAGTGTAATTGCTTATTTCTTTGGTGGAATTGTAAAACTTTAAAGAAATAACCTACGATTTCTTTGATGAATTACGGATTTTTACTCATCATTTCAAAGTCGCCGAATAACAAAAAAAATCTTTGGAAAACGGTAAAAATCATTTGTTTATTCCGAGAGAAATAACTTGAATTAATGCAATAGAGTATGAGTCGCATAAGTCGCTAAACCAATGGTCTGCGAGAAATAAACCCTGGAGCTCAAATTTCGATTTTCTTAATGTAATTCTATAAAACCAGAACCTGTTCAAAGAATTTTAATTTATAGAATTTTGTCCAATTCTCTCGAATTTCTATAAAAAATTTTGTTAAAATTTTATTTCATAGAAATTTGTGTCAAAATTTAATTCCATAGAAAATTCGTAAAATTTCTTTTGAAGATTTTGTAAAGATTTTCTATAAAAATGCTGTCAACTTTTATTTCTCACGTAAACAACTTTGTCAACAATCCTATTTATAGCCACAAACTGTCAAAATTGTATTCTACTAGCACATTCTTTGTCAAAATTTAGTTGTCTAAACTAGTAAATATTGTAAAAATTTTATTTCTATACAAAATTTGTCAGAATTTTATTTCATAAAAGTTGCCAGACTGTACTCATATGTGAAATTCAGCTTTCCCAGATCTGTAATACGACTCATCGGCCAGAAATTTCTTCAAAAAAGCAAATCAGGGAACAACAACGTTTCAATAAAAACCGAGAATTTCCTTGCAATTCATGCTTTAAAAGTCAGCAATAAGCATCCTAAGTTTCATAGTTTGTGTATATTATACGTGTATGATTTTTTTTAAATGAAATCACATATAATTCGCTCATTTTGCAAACCGTCACGAGATACATTGGAAGCTTCCCAACCCTAAATTGCACTACCAAATAATATTGGAAGTTCTTAGGGCAAAATTGGTATTTAATTCGAGTTGAAAACCACTTCGTTATCGCGCTTAGTTTTTCTAAAACAAAGCATAATGCAAAAAATAATAGCATATTCCTATTAAATCTCGAAAATTTTTTTGATGAGAATGATCGTAAGCTTCAATTGAGTAAAATTATTAAAATAGATTATTTTATCAGAGTATCTGGTAAAAATTACAAAATCGAACGTAGTACCGGTTTTACGCAGACCATGTTGTTTTGGCCACTATCTTAACAAAAGATGGAGAAGTGTTTTTAAAGAATTAAGTGATCGAAATTGCGATGACTAGGTGCATGATCTCCAACTGCACAGTCGTATCCCCGACTAACTAAATTGCCAATGGACTATGTATTTCAACATGGCATTCGGTCGATATGAGTCTGTCATAAACTGCATTTGCGGCGACAATAATCGATTACACGTCTCTGCAATGCTAGCAGTTTGAACATGCTGACGAGGACAACAAATAATAACATGGGCGTCAAAAGAGACCATTTGAGTACCAGAGAGAAAAAAAACTCAAAGTGGGAAACAACATTGATATGAAAGAGGAAATAAGGACAGAATGACTAAGAATGCAAGAACAAAGAATGACTGGAAAACACATAATTCTAATCAGAAAAAAGATGAGACAAAACCCCCAAAATTGTGATTATATATTAGAGAATTTATAAAACTTTTTATTTATATTTATTTTGTTATTTATGTTAACATGCAAAAAAAAAAACAATTTATGGACTAATATTTACATTAATAT
>PGFW01029741.1:0-10157 GCA_003123925.1 Haematobia irritans | reverse complement strand
CGAACCTACCAAACTACATTTAAACTCAATGGTACGCTCTTATGATCAAATAAGCTCGGTCGTTCACTTTGCATAGAACTTTTTTTTAATCAACTTTTTATCTTGAGTGTCTACATTTCAGATCAATTTTCCATATTCGACAGTGGTTAACGATTTCGTCGATGATATCTATCGGATGAAAAGTGATTGTCTATTGTGGTTCACGGACTAGCGCAAATGTCCTCATCACAGAATGTTCAAGGTTTCGCATATGTCGAGCTAAAAAATAACATTTGGTATAATGAAATTTCCCATGAAAGTGTATGAATATCTATTGGTGGAAAAACTCTGTCAAAAAGTTTCAGTTTTTCTTACAAAAAACTCCGTAAATTCAATGAATAATTATGATAATAAACAAAAAGTACCGATTTGGTAATAATAATTATGGAATTAAGTGTTCAACTTCATTGATTTGCAGATTCAATTTTTGGGTTGTTGATACCTTTCGAGCTGTAACGGTGCATACCATCCAATAAAGTTTTGAGTTAACGATAAAATCTAATTATGTAACCAAATCGCCGTAAACGCTTCTGTTAAATATTCTAGTATTAAACGTCATTTATTTCGGAATGAGATATTTCTCTTTGTTGAATTTGCTTTAAGGGTCGTGAAATAAGCCAATTGTTGTTTGTGGAATTTAATTTGCATTCCAACGTAATTCAAGTGAAAAGTGAATGAATATTTTTTCACGTAAACCTCTAACTTTGTATGCTTTTTATTTTGTACTTGCCGTTTACAGAGGTAACATTAAACTGTTGGGGCTATAGTAAACCCATTTAACTGATCCAGCTCAGTGGATAGCTAATTCCCTCTGGAAGCAAGGACATTCAGCTTTAATTAAAACAAAGTAACAAGATGACGACATTGGATGCTCTCGCTGTTGCTGTAACATTTAGCCTTGCGTTTGTCTGACTTTCAAAGGAGAGGTTTGCGGATGGTTCGGGTTCGCTGGTTTCCTCTTCTACATATTTTATCATTATCCTTTGTTGCCTTTGAAATGGGATCTTCTTCATTTCTTTGCCATCCCTTCTGACCCTATATATCTGAAAACTGTGCTGATTGGAGGGAGTACGGCCAAGTGGGAAGAGCACTTTCTGCCTATTTATGATTTAAAGAATAATTTATAGCTAAATTTGAACACCCACCGAGCACTCGTATTAAAGTGCTGCAAATCACTTTACTAATAATCCTTACTGTATTAGAATAGAAAAACAGATGCTCTGATAATACCCGCTGCGAGTCACGTTGCACAGCAATTGAAACTTAATTGATTCATGTATACCTTTATTACGGTGTATTCCAAAAAATAATTGATTCAATCTTAATTAAAATTAGGTGAAATAAAATTAATAAAAATTATTAAATGGTATTTGCATTGAAAAAAATATATTATTAATTGAATTAAATTAATATTAAAATAAAATTAAAACAGAGTGAGTTAAGCAGAATGTCGGCGGGCTCCGATATGATCGTAACGCTAACCCCCCTACTGAAGTTAGTAAACATTAAACATTTGTGGGTATCATCGTGTATACGGTTTTGGACATAACCGCTTTTCCATATTAGACACACTAAGCGGTACTGTTTGTGCACTGAAAAAAGCATGTCCGGTCCAAAGATTTTGTCTTTACTTAAAATTGTTGGTATGTGATTCCGTGCCAAAGGAGCGGATACTTGTGAGACCATTCTTTTTAATTTGGGTTTTGACGCTCGTGCTTCTGGAAGCAAATTTAATTTCGTCGCGGCCTTTCAGTTTGTTTCTTCATCATGCTATCAAAGCCTTAAAATCGGTAAACGACCACTTATTTTCCAAATATAAGAATCGATTCCAGTAGAAGTATGCTATGTTCAAGTACAAAACGTCTTTAAACGAATAAAATTTTGAAGAATCACTTTTATATTTGAACGATTTTTGCTTGTAGTCAGCTGATGCAAAAGGACAACAAATAAAGACAATTTCATGTAAATTTAAAAGATTTTCCTGAAGTTAATGTAAGCTTTGACCTCTACCGAAACATTTTCTTCTATGTACCGTGATACCGTTTTTTAAGTGATCACTTATTATATAGGACAATACGACATTTACTGAAAAGTTTAATCAGACTTTTGACAAGGAAGAAATTTTGTATTAGAAATTGCGGGTCTTTTATGCTAAGTCCAGATTTGCATTTCATGTATTATAAGACTGAAATACTTTGACCCACGACAATATTTTTGAGTGTGGCGTCACATCTGAGCAGAGTATGTGTCGTTATTCAGGATATATATGGTGATTTTGCGACCTACAGAGGTATATGCCACTTAATCATTGAATCCATTTTAAATAAGTAAGAAAGTCGGCGGGCCGGACTATATCACCAAACCAACCTTACTATTAGTAAACATTGTTTTGGGACATGAGTTGTTAATGATTTGGGAGATATAAGCAGCATTTCCATATGCAGAACATAAACTATTGTACCCCATTAACATAGTTCATGGGCGTTTATAACAATCTGAACAGAAATGTCTGATATTAGGAAGCTATAGTTGATTCTGAACGAATCAAGATAGAATGCACTAATATTGAGTCCATTATCTAACACGAAGTAAGAAGTAAAAATCGGGGCGGGGCCGACTATAGATACCTGAACCACCATTACAGAATTTAGTAATCATAAGCATTTGAGGGTACACATATAGGTCTGGGAGATAAACCGCAGTTTTGCTATTTAAAGAAAATTAAGGGGTAAGGTCAATAGGTGCCTTTCAAGATGTGCTATAGGCAATCTCATGTATAGTCAATGTCATGGAATGTAGGTTTACCCTACAAGGACAAAAAAGATCCTACTTTCTGCCATACAATTTCCCGCATACTATTTTTGTCGATTTCGTTAAATTAAAAAATTACAAAAAAATGGTTTAAGTACTTTTAACTTAAAACAGAAATATGGCAACATAAAAAAAAAAACTTTAAATAATTTAGAGTTTGTATTACCACGTACGTGTTGCCAGTTTGTTAACTCTATAAAAAATAAATTTTGGAAACAGTTTCTTATAAACCAATTTTGTGTGAGAATTATCTATAGAAATAACATTTTTGCAACGTTATTCTAATAGAAATAAATTTGAGAAAAATTCCACGAAATCAAAAATTGAAAAAATTTTTTATAGACATATATATTGGAAAAAAATTGTATAAGAAAACAATTTTGACAAATGTTCTTAGATAAATTAGGTGACAAACAATTTCTACAGGATAAAGTTTACCACCATTGTTAATTTATGAAGCCTTCCGGTTTCTAATTTCCTCCTGCTAGAGGCCACCAAATGTAAAAATTATTACAAATGTGTTGAGTGAAAATGCTACATTGGGCCTCGTCCTACAAGACGCTAAAAATATTAGAAAAACCCTACATATAGGGAATTCTCCGTATTAACGTTCAGCAACACTGGCTGTGATTGATTTGGCGCCTACGGAGCTAGTATGC
Source organism: Haematobia irritans (assembly GCA_003123925.1). Taxonomy (NCBI): domain Eukaryota; kingdom Metazoa; phylum Arthropoda; class Insecta; order Diptera; family Muscidae; genus Haematobia; species Haematobia irritans. The sequence goes on along the minus strand of PGFW01029741.1, from coordinate 6,648 downwards.
CGACTAATATGAGGCCATTATTTAAATAAAGGAAAATCGTTGAAATTAGTGTAGAAGGTAATAAAATACAAATTTTAAAAATCGAGCAATTATTCTTATGTAAGAGCGTAACACATACAGTAATAAGTACGATCGGAAGTACAGTCAAAATTATGAAAATTTTGAGTAACATTGGTTAATAAATAACCAGATGTTACCAAATGGAAAGCTATATCTAAAATCTGAACCAATTTGCATAATATTTTGCCGGGTTATATTAAATAACCAAAAAGGTACCTTGTGCAAAGATTTGAGTAAAGATCAGTATACGAAAGTGAGGCCTGTATGGTCAAACACAAGGTTATAAAGGGCGAATTTTTCAAAATCGCGATACATATATGGGAGGCTATTATATAAAATTTTTTTTTTTGGGGAAAAGCCGATTTTCGTGAATTTTGCACATATAGTTGTACTTATAGAGGGACTTGGATGCCTAGGCGCAACTTTTAGTAGATCAGTTGATAAATAAGGGTTGTATGGCCAAATTTAGAAAATATCGAGGCGTACATAATATATGGAGCCTATAGCTAAATCTGAACCGATTTTCCATGATTTTGTTGGGCACATATAGTTAGTGCTATAAGAAGATTATAATTTAGCCAACTTTGAGAAAGATCGTTGATAAATAATATGTTTTGTGGCAAATTTGAAAATCCGGGCGATATCATATAAATGAGAGCTATAATTCTAAATTCGAAGAGGCCGATGTGGATGAAATTTTTGCACCACTTGGTGATTGAAAAAGATTATCCTTCTTGGCCAAATTTGGTGACGATCCGTTTGAAAAAACGCGCAGCGTGACGCGACCATTTGTCGAAAATCTGGGCGATACATATATGATGAGGGAGCTATATCTTAAATTATGATCCGATTTCTTACCAAATTCCAATATGCATTGTCAGTCCTTGTGCCCAAAAACTCCCTGTACAAATTTTCAATCAAATCGGTTAATATATTGCGACCGGAATCCTGTGAACAACAAATACATGGACAGACGAACGGACGGACGACACCAAGAGTCGCTAGATCGACTGCAGGAGGTTGATTCGATTCGGTATATATTATTATGGGGTCTAAATCAATATTTCTGGAGGCACATTTTCTGGCCGATGCAAAACTTATTATACCATGACGCATTATGTGGTTTAGGGTATTAAAAAGAGGAAATCGCTACAATTAGTGTGGTAAATAAATCAAATTTCCGAAAAATAGGCAATAGGCTTTATATAAGAGCTAAGTCTAAATATTATCGCTAAACATGTATATTTGAAATTTGAGTAATATCTGGTTTTAATAAGAGTGATTAATGGAACAAATTTTTTTTGGGAAAAAATCGCTCGAGTGCATATATATGGGAAACTATATCTAAATCTGAAAGCGATTTTGAGTAAATTTTGCCAGATTTGGTTGATTACACAAGAAGGTTTGAAATTGGCACACTTAAAGGGTGGTCAATGTGGATTACTATGTAGGCAAAAATTTGACGCGTATCGTTAGTAAATAAACGCAAAATCCCCCATTTATCGAAAATCGACGATACATATATATGGGAGGCTATATCTAAATTTGATCTCAGAGTTTTTTTCAAAATATAGCGTTCGTCTCTGTAGCCGAAAAAAACGCCAACATACCAAATTTCAGTCAAAATCGTTTAATGAATTGCGACCGGAATCCTGCGAACAACAAATACAGTGGACTCGGACGGACGGACACCAAAGCGGCTAGATCCGCCTCAGGAGGTGATTCTGAGTTCGATCGGTAAAATATATTTATGGGTGTAAAATCAATATTCTGGTAGGCACAATTTTTTGACAGATTCAAATTATTATACCCTGACCACCCATGTGGTTTAAGGGTATATTTAAAATTAAAAAATGATATTAAAATTAAATTAAAAATTGAATTAAATAATATATTGAAATTAAAATAAAATAAATATTAAAATTAAAATTAAAATTAGATAATTAAAAATTAAATTAAAATAAAATTAAAATTAATTAAAATTAAAATTAAAATTAAAATTAAATTAAAATTAAATTAAAAATTAAATTAAAATTAAAATAAAATTAAAATAAAATTATTAAATTAAAAATAAAAATAAAATTGAAAGATTAAAATTAAAAAATTAAATTAAAAATTAAAATAAAAATAAAATTTTTTTTTTTTAAATAAAAATTAATAAAATTTAAAATTAAAATTAAAATTAAAATTAAAATTAAATTAAATTAAAATTAAATTAAAAATTAAAATTAAAATTTAAAATTAAAATTAAAATTAAAATTAAATTAGAAATTAAAATAAATTAAAATTAAAATTAAAAATTAAATTAAATTAAAATTAAAAATTAAAAATTAAATTAAAATTATAAATTAAAATTAAAATTAATTAAAATTAAAATTAAAAGTTAAAATTAAAATTAAAATTAAAAATTAAAATTTAAAATTAAAATTAAAATTAAAATTAAAATTAAATTAAAATTAAAATTAAAATTAAATTAAAATTAAAATTAAAAATTAAAATTAAATTAAAATTAAAATAAAATTAAAATTAAAATAAAAATTAAAATTAAAAATTAAAATTAAAATTAAAATTAAAATTAAAATTAAAATTAAAATTAAAATTAAAAATTAAAATTAAAATTAAAATATAAATAAAATATAAAATTAAAATTAAAAATTAAATTAAAATTAAAATTAAAATAAAAGATTAAAATTAAAATTAAAATTAAAATTATAAATTAAAATTAAAATTAAATTAAAATTAAAAATTAAAATTAAAAATTAAAAATTAAATTAAAATTAAAATTAAAATTAAAATAAATTAAAATTAAAATTAAATTAAAAATTAAAAATTATAAATTAAAAGTTAAAATTAAATGTTAAAAATTAAAAATTAAAATTAAAATTAAAATTAAAATTAAAAATTAAAATTAAAATTTACAATAAAATAAAAATAAAAATAAAAAAAAAATAAAAATAAAGAAATAAAAATAAAAAATAAATAAAAATAAAACATAAAAAATTAAGATTAAAATTAAAATTACAAATAAACAAGAAAATAAAAATAAAATTAAAACCAAACTTGAAATTAAAATAATATTAAAATAAAATCAAAATTTTATATTTAAAGATTGAATAATAATAATTTAAATCGAATTTTATTCTCTTTTTTCACGGTATTTAATAAAGCTATTCACAGATACACACAGGAGCGAAGTCTATAAAAAAATCCAAAATTATAAGCGGATACTTGCTCAAAGTAAACAAAAATTTCTTAATTTCCAAAAACCTAGCTTTAAACCAAAAATGACTAAAACTTCCCCTCAAATAAGGTCTTAGCCTATAATTTGAAGCGTTTGATCGCTAATCTAAGACTTCAACATAATTGAAGGGAGATTCTTTTAATTTAAATGTGGTTCTCGTTAATGCTTTTAAGGAAAAGTTTGCGCTTTGTTCGAAAAGACGTACGATTTTAAAAATGCGTACAACTGTGTTATTTCAAAATTTTGTGTCCTAGCATGTTATAAGCTGAACACAAATTTATTGAAAGCATAGTTATACGATTTGTCATTTTAATTCAAAATTTTTATTATTTTTAAGAAATTTGTCCTTAATATTTTGTAAATTGCGCATCATACCGCAACAAATTTAGGTTGCGTAAATCTTTAATATCACGTAAAATAATAATTTTGTTCAGTGTAACATAAGAAAATTAATTTTGAAGAGTAAATGTAAAGAAAAAATCATTATTCCGCAAAGGGTAAATGCGAATTAAAAATCAACCATTCGATAGGGTTTCAATAAAGTCGTTACGCCTCTGTTATAATTTTGTTACTGTACTATTTAAAACGCAAAATAGTCCACAAGATAACCATAACAGATTAACGAAAAACAAAAAAACATGTTTATGATCATTTAAATGTCCAAGAGTTAAAAAAGTAGAACAGGTAACTTAAAATCTAGTGCTCTACGCTTAGCTTAGCGAATTTTAGCGGAAATTTTATGAACTTTTTGGTTCGGGTTCCTTAAATGGAATTTTATTCTCATTGGAAAATTGACATTTACTTAGATCAGATATGTTTTTTGCCAAGTAACTGTCGTTTTCATGTCGATGCTTGTGCTCAGTTATGAGGCATTCGTACACTAGACAAACAAAGAGTTTTGTTTTTTTTAAATATGATTTGTTTTTATACACCTATAAAAATTTTCTGTATTAAACTAATGGCTAAATAACTTATTTCCATTGCAAGAAAAATTATTTGTTTTATTAGGATAAATTTTATTATTTTTCGCAATTTTGTAAAGTATGGTCTCAAAACATTTAAATGAACTAAAAAAGTGTAATATGAACTAAATAAAGAAAACTTTGTACGATTTCCCAAGAAGTAGGTAAAGATCGAACTACTGTTAAGTGGTTAAATGAGTGCAATGATTTGGCGTAAGATGTTTTACTTCTTGTACTGTTGATAGAATGGGTGACGGGGTTATAAATAAGTTTGTCATTTCCGTTGCTAACACATCGAATATCGATTTCCGACTATATAAAGTATATATTATTCTTGATCAAGGGAGAAATTCTAAGACGACAATAACGCGTGTCCGTCTGTTCCGTCTGTCTGTCCTGTTGAATCAACGCTACAAGCATTCAGTAATGGCACATCATTCCTGAAATTTGACACAGATTCGTTTTTTGTATGGCAGCGCGAGGTCAAAGTTTTTCGAAGATGGGCTATGTCGGTCCAAGTTTTTGATATAGTCCCCATATAAAACGACCGCCGATTTGGGGTCTTGGGCTTATAAAGAACCATAGTTTTATCCAATTTGGCTGAAATTGGAAATCTAAGAGGTTTTTAAGACCAAATAAAATAGTGTACCCGAATAATGGTGCCTCATCGGTCCATGTTTTGGTATAGGCCCTCCATGATGGACGCGAGTTTCCCGATTTTTGCTTCTTGGGCGTCGAAAATGGGGGTATCGGTCCATGTTTTGGTATATGCCCCATAAAGACCGGATCTCCCGATTTTACTATCTTTGAAAACATCAGAAACTGTAATTAGTTACAGTCCGATTTACATGTGAAATTGGAAATCTAGAAGATATTTTGGCGGCATGAAAAAGAGATGTGTCAGCAAACGGTACAGTATCGTCCCATGTTTTTGGTATACGCCCCATAAAGACCGGATTTCCCGGATTTTGCTTTCTTGGGCGTTTGAACACCCAAATTGGCCTGGAAATAAAAATCTACGTGGTATTGTTATATACCACAAATTGGTGTGTGTCGAAAATGGGGGGGTATCGGCCATGTTTTTTGGTATACCCCATATTAGACCGGATCACACAAAAAAGCAATCTTAATTCTGGGCGTCTAAAAACTGTAATTGTACAAATCTGGATTTGCTTTTGAAATAAGAAATCTAGAGGTATTAATGGGACAATAAAGAGGTGTGTCGAAAAATGGGGTGTATCGGTCCAGTGTTTTTTGGTATAGGCCCAAATAAAAGACCGATCTCCCGATTTAACTTCTTGGGCGCTAGAAACGGTATTGTTACAGTCGCGATTTTACCTGAAATTGGATAATCTAAGAGCTTTTGAGACCATAAAGAAGATGTGTCAGAAAAAGGTCAGTATCGGTCCATGTTTAGGTATAGCCCCCATGAGAGACGCAGATCACCCGATTTTATTCTTGGTGCCGTCTAGAAACTGTATTTACAATCGATTTGCTTGAAATAAGAAATCTAGAGTATTCTGGAAACCGATAAAAGGTGTGTCGAAAATGGCGTGTATCGTCATGTTTTGGTATCAGTCCCCATATGTATGATTTTCCCGATTTTTGCTTGCTTGGCGTTTAGAAAAGTGTATATGCTATTCCAATTTGCCTGAAATTGAAACCCAGAGGAATTGTTAGAAGCCAACAAATGAGTGTATTAATAATGGGGTGTATCGGTACCATGTTTTGGTGTAGCCCCCATACAGACCGATATCCCGATGTTTACTTCTTGGGCTTCCTAAGAATAACGTAGTTTTTATCCAATTTGCCGAAAATTATGAATTCTAGAGGTATTTATGGACCATAAAGAGGTGTGTCCGAAATTGGTCCCTTATCGGTTCCATTGTTTTGGTATAGCCCCATAAAAGACTGATTCTCCCATAAAGATCTGATCTTCTTGGCTTTGTAGAATTCGTAGTTTTTACCATAATTTGTCCTGGAAATTTGGCATGTCTAGAGGTATTTGATGAACCTTTAAGAGGTGTGTCGAAAATGTGAGAGAATTGGTCCATGTTTTGGTATAACCCCGAACCTAGCCAAAGCTACATTTAAACTCAATAGGTCGGATACTTCGCTGTTTATGATCAAAATAAGCTCGGTAGTATCCACTTTGCATAGAACTTTTTTTATATCAACTTTTTTATCTTTAGTGTGTCTACCATTTCAGATTCAACATATTCCATATTCGGCTATGATTAAGGATTTTCGTCGATAACTTTTTTCGGATGAAAATAGTGTCTATGTGGTTCACTGTGACTACCAAATGCCAAATGTCCTCATCACAGAAATTGTTCGCCAATTTCAGAGCTGAAAATAAAATTTGGTATAATGAAATTTCCCTTG
>PGFW01029739.1:534-12987 GCA_003123925.1 Haematobia irritans | reverse complement strand
AAAAAAAGGAAAAAAAAAAAAAGAAAAATAAAAGAAAAAAAAAAAGAGGAGGAGATCTCAAGAGTTCGGAGGTCCAATTTGGGAATCCGATTTATATGAGGGCTATATATAATATGGACGGCGATATGAACCAAATTTTTGGCATGTTTGTAGAGACCAATATACTAACACCTAAGCAAATTTCAACCGGATCGGATGAAATTTGCTTTCTAAGAGGCTTCGGCAAATCAAATCTGGGATCGGTTTATATGGGGGCTATATATAATTTATGGACCGGATATGGACTCAATTTTTGGATGGTTGTTTAGAGGCCATATACATAACAGCACCGTACCAAATTTCAACGCGGAATCGGATAAAATTTGCGTTGTCTACAAGAGTTTTTCCGCAAGTAAAATGCTGGGGGGTCGGTTTAATATGAGGCTATACTAAAAAGTGGTCCAATATAGCCCATTTGCAATACCACTCCGATCCTACATTGAATAACAACTATTATAGGCCAAGTTAGCGCGATTTCAACAGGGGGCGACGGACATGCTTAGGTCCGACTCAGATTTCACATCACGACCCAGAATATATATATTTTATGGGTCTTAGAACAATATTCTCGATGTAATTACAAACGGATGACAAGTAAATATCCCCATCCTAATGGCGGAGTGTATAAAAATAGGGGTTAAATGCAAAATTCTAAAATTTTAGATTTTTCTAAAATTGCAAGAAAGTCGGGATATTTGACTTTAATTTGTTGGCCAATTTTATATATGGCGCATAGCTTTGATATATAACGAAAGTTCATAATCCCGGCCCGATACTCTATGGCAAACATTTTTCTTCCCTGACCTGACCCACAAGTGAAAGTACTCAATTAAAAATTTAACAACTTAAGGATCATTGACGTTTTTTTGAAAATACCTTTCGCGTTTCTTCAATTAATGCTTTTAGAACAACAAAAACAAAATAATTTAATAAGATACAATCATATGTTTACATCCAACCATGCCGATTACACAATATTTGGCATCTTGAAAAAAATCAATTTAAATGTATGATAACACTTTTCAATTATTTAGTTTTGTATAGCAAAAATACACTGTGCGGTCAAGCGAGATAATTCACAATTTAAAGGCAATGTCGGCACACGAGCGATTATTCATTCATTTCCGTAAATCTTCTGATTCCGTCAAAGTGTATAAAATCGAATTGCAATTTGGGCTAAGTATAATAGTAATTAGCTTGTTCTTAGTCCGAAATATTGAAAGCATGCTGTTTTGCAATAATTCTGGCAACATTTCGTTGCGTTTATGATTTTTTTATACCCACCAGCCTAAGGAATCATAGGATTGTATCACATCGATAATGTTGCTTTAAGACCCCATAAGTTATTATTCTGGTCGTTGGTGAAATTCTGAGGCATGTCCGTCCGTCCCGTCTGTTGAAATCACGCTAACTTCCGAACGAAACAAAGCTATCAACTTGAAACTTTGGCACTTGCAGCAGTAGTTGTTATGATGTAGGCCGGATGTATTGCCAAATGGGCCATACTCGGACCACTTGTTTACGTATAGCCCCCCATATAAACCGACGCTCCGATTTGGCTTGCGGAGCCTCTTGTGCGAGCAAATTCATCGATGCGGTTGAAATTGTTGTTAGGTGTTAGTATATGGTCCTAACAAACTGCAAAAATTGTGCCAATGCGTCCATAATTAATATATAGCCACCCAATACGTACACCGAATCCCCAGATTGGGCTTGCGGAGGCCTCTAAGAGAAGCAAATTTCATCCGATTCGTTTGAAAATTTGGTACATGGTGTTTAGTATATGGTCTCTAACAAACCATCCAAAAATGGTCACAATCGGTCGCAGTAATTAATATAGCCCCCAATTAAAACCGATCCCAGATTTGAACCTCGCTGAACTCTTGGGAGGAATGCAAAATTCCATGCCGAATTCGGTTGAAATTTGGTACATTAGCTAGTGTAATGGCCGCTAACAACCACGGAAGCCGAAATTGGTCATATTCGGTCTATACGTTTAATATATAGCGGCGATCCACAATCACAGCAAAAGAAATTGGTCCATATCGCCAAAAGTAAACTACCAACATTTTATTTCTAATGAAAATTTGGTCATATAATTATATTTCTATAAAGAAATTTTTGGTGTCAAAGATTTATTTGCTATGGAAAGATTTTGTCAATATTTATTTCCTATAGAAATTTTGTCAAAATTTTTATTTCTATAGAAATTTTTTCAGAAAAATTTTATTTCTATAGAAATTTTGTCAAATTTTATTTTCTATAGGAAAATTTTGTCAAATTTTTATTTCTATAGAAACTTTGTCAAATTTTATTTCTATAGAAAAATTTTGTCAATATTTTATATATAGAAATAAAATTTTTGACAAAATTTAAATTTTCCTATAGAAACAATTTTGTCAAAATTTAATTTCTATAGAAATATTTGTCAATTTTTATTTCTTACAGAAAATTTTGCTAAATTTTATTTCAAATTTTATTATTTTTGTCAAAATTTTATTTTCTATGGAAAGTTTTTTTTCATATTTTATTTGCTATAGAAGATTTTGTCAAAAGGTTTATTTGCTATAGGAAAAATTTTGTGTTAAAAATTTTATTTCGCAGGCAAAATTATTGGGCAAAATTTTTATTTCTATGGAAAATTTTGTCAAAATTTTTATTTCTATAGAAAATGTTTGTCAAAATTTTATTTCTATAGGAAATTTTCTATAAAGAAAATTTTGTCACAAGTTTTTGATTTTCTATGGAAGTTTTTTTTTTCAAAATTTAGTTTCTATAGAAATGAGTTTGGTCAAAATTTAGTTTCTATAGAAAATTTTGCTAAAATTTTATTTCTATAGAAAAATTTTGCTAAAAAATTGTTAGTTTCTAGTATGAAAATTTTGTCAAAATTTTGATTTCTATAGAAAATTTTGGTTCAAGATTGTTATTTCTATAGACAATTTTTGTTCAAAATGTTTATTGTCTATAAAATTTTGTCAAATTATATGTTCTATATAAGATTTTCATCAATGATTTTAGTTTCCAGGCAACAATTTTGTCAAAATTCGTGTATTTCTATGGAGAAGTTTTGTTGGGAATTTTATTTCTATTAGAAAATTTTGTCAATATTATTATTTCTATAGAAAATTTTGCCTAAAATTTTATTTCTATATTGAAAATTTTGCTAAAATTTTATTTCTAATAGAAAATTTTGTCAGAAGTTTTATTTCTATAGAAAATTTTTGTCACAATTTTATTCGTATAGAAAATTTTTGTCAAAATTTTATTTCTGTAGAAAATTTTGTCAGAAGTTTATTTTCTATAGAAAAAATTCTTTGATCAAATTTTATTTCTAATATGAAAATTATTTGTCATAATTTTATTTCTATAGAAATTTTTTGTCAAATGGGTAATTTCTATGGAAATTTTGTCAAAAATTTTATTTCTAATTAGAAAATTTTTGTCAATATTTTATTTCTATAGCAAATTTTGCTAAAATTTTATTTCTATAGAAAATTTTGCTAAATTTATTTCTATAGAAAATTTTGTCAAAATTTTATTTCTATAGAAATTTTTTTTTTTTCAAGCATTTTATTTCTTTTATAGAAATTTTGTCAAATTTTTCTTTCTATAGAAAAATTTTTTCAAATTTTATTTACTATAGAAAACTTCGTCAAAATTTTATTTCTATAGAAACTTCCGTCCAGAAATTTTATTTCTAGTAGAAAATTTGTCAAAATTTTATCTCTATAGAAATTTTGTCAATAATTTAATTTCTATAGAAAATTTTGTAAAATTTATTATTTCTATTAGAAAATTTTGTCAAAATTTCTATAGAAAAAAACTTTGTCAAATTTCATTTCTATAGGAAATTTTGTCAATATTTTATATCTATAGAAAATTTTGTAAAATTTAATTTCTATTAGAAAAATTTTGTCAATATTTTATTTCTATAGAAAATTTTGCTGAAAATTTTATTTTATAGAAAATTTTGCGTAAAAATTTTATTTGCTATAGAAATTTTTGTTCAAAATTTAATTTCTAATAGAAAATTCTTGCTAAAATGTTATTATCTATATGAAAATCTTTGTGCCAAAATTTTATTTTTATATGAAAATTTTGGTCAAAATTTTACTTTCTATAAGAAATTTTGTCAATATTGTTATCTATAGAAAATTTTGTCAAATTTTTAATTTCTATAGAAAATTTTGTCAATATTTTATTTTCTATAGAAAATTTGGCTAAAATTTTTATTTTCTATAGAAATTGTTGTCAAATTTTTATTTCTATACGAAAATTTTGTCATTTTTATTTCATATAGAAATTTTGTAAACATTTAAAATTTCTAATAAAAAATATTTTATCAAAATTTTAATTTCAGGCAACAATTTTGTCAAAATTATTATTTTTATGGAAAACTTTGTCAAAATTTTTTTCTATAGAAAAATGTTTGTCCAAATTTTATTTGCTATAGAATTTTGTCAAAATTTTATTTCTATAGACTAATTCGTTGTCAAAATTTTATTTCTATAGAAAATGTTGTCAAAATTTTTTATTTCTATAGAAATTTTGTCAAATTTTTATTTCTATGGAAATTTTTTTTTTTCAAAAATTTTATTTACTAATAGAAAATTTTGTCAAATTTTTATTTCTATAGAAAATTTTGTCAAGATTTTTATTTCTATAGAACAATTTTGTCAATAATTTTATTTTCTATAAAAAATTTTCGTTCAAAATTTTTATTTCTATAGAAAATTTTGTCAATATTTATATTTCTATAGAAAAAGTTTGCTAAAAATTTTATTTCCTATAGAAAATTTTGCTAAAATTTTTATTTCTATAGAAAATTTTGTCAGAAGTTTTATTTCTATAAAGAAAATTTTGTCAAAATTTATTTCTATAGAAGAAATTTTTGTCAAAATTATTATTTCTGTAGGAAAATTTTGTCAGAAGTTTAATTTCTATAAAATTTTGTCAAAATTTTATTTCTATAGAAAATTTTGTCAAAATTTTATTTCTATAGAAAATTTTGTCAAAATTTTATTTCTATAGAAAATTTTGTCAAAATTTTTATTTCTATAGAAAATTTTTTGTCAATATTTTATTTTCTATAGAAAAATTTTGCTAAAATTTTTTATTTCTAGTAGAAAATTCTTGCTAAAATTTTAAATTTCTATAAGAAATTTTGTCAAAATTTTATTTCTATAGAAAATTTTTTTTCGAAACATTTTATTTCTATAGAAAATTTTGTCAAAATTTATTTTCTATAGGAAAATTTTTTCAAAATTTTTATTTCTATTAGAAAATTTTTTCAAAATTTTATTCTAAAATTGGAATAACTCTTAGTTTGGAGAGGAATTATTTTGGCAAAATCTACAAAAGCAACTCCAATCTGTACACCGCAAAAAATCTACGCATTTTTGGTAGAATCTAGCCAATTGTGACAATCGTGGTTAAAATCTACGTTTTGGCATACCTCAATTAAGTGAGCAAAAAGGGCTTCACAATTGGTTTAAATGCAATTAAAAGTGTTTAGAATGTTAATGAGGAATATTTTGAAAAAAGAAAAAAAAAACAATAAAACGATTTTCCCATTAATTTTACACATCACTTTTTTATTTTTACATAGTTTTTTATTTTTATACCCTTCACCACTACTCGTGGTAGCAGGGTAATAATAAGTTTGTGCATTTGTGTGTAGCCAAGAAGGAAAAGTCTGAGACAGCATCGTTTAGTATACCGATCGTCTTAGAATTAAGATTCTGAGTGCGATTTAGCGATGTCCCGTCTGTCTGTCGTCTGTCTGTCTGTCTGTCTGTCTGTCTGTCTGTCTGATCGCGTCTGTCTGTCTGTTGATGTATTTTTGTGTGCAAAGTACAAGCTTCGCAGTTTTAGTCCGATTGTCCTAAAATTGGTATGGGTCGCTGTTTCGGCTCAAAGACGATTCCTATTGATTTTGGAAAGAAAATCCGGTTCAGATTTAGATTATAGCTGGCCAAATAATATTTTTCACACCGATCTGGTCATAATTGGCGTGTATACAACCGATGCTTCCTCAAATTCCGTACATCTCAATATTTTATGGAGTCTCGAAAAACTTGCGCAAATATCATCCAAATCGGTTCAGATTTAGTATATAGCTCCATATATAGCTTTCGCACCGATTTACACTCCTTTGTCCACAGAGGCCGAATTTTTTTGCTCCGATCTTCTGATGAAATTTTGCAACAGGTAGTAGATTGCATTATAGGCTATGCCACGTGTCAAAATTTGGTGAAATCGGTTCAAGATTTGGATATAGCTCCGATATATAGCTTTCGCCCCGATTTACACTCATATGTACACAGAGGCCTAATTTTTTGGGCTCCGATTTAGTTGAAATTTTGCAGCAGGGAGTAGAATTAGCAATTGTTGCTATGCGTGGCCAGAATTTTGATTGGAAATCGGTTCAGAATTTAGATATAGCTCCCAGATATATTAGCTTTCGCCCGATTTACAACTCAGTATTGGACCAACAGAGGCAATTTTTTGGCTCCGATTTAGTTGAAAATTTTGTGCACAGGGAGTAGAATTAGCATTGTTGGCTATGCGTGCCAATTTGGTTGAAAATGGTTCAGATCTTAGATATAGCTCCCATATATATGCTTTTTCTGATTTCGACAAAAATTGTCAAAATATACCACATTTTTCCTTGTAAATAATCGCCCACTGCTTAATCGAATAGTTGAAAATGACCCTAATTTTCTTAAAGCTTCTTATCAATATATATATCGAGGCGATAAAATCATAAATAAACTTTTGCAAATTTCCTTAAATTGGGCTTCAGAATTTATATGTTTCCCATATTTTTTTTTTACTAAACAGTTGTGTTCACCCTAGTGCATTAGCCGACTTAAATTTTAAGTCTATAGATTTTTGTTAGAGTCTAATCAAATTTCTGTCGCAGATCGAGTGATATTTAAATGTCGCAGATCGAGTGATATGTTCATTTGGGACAAACCTTTAATATAGCACGCCAACACATTTGACGGATGTGATATGGTATCGAAAATTTAGATCTGCAAAGTGGTGCAGGTAATTAATACTGTCGGCCCCTCCGACTTTAGACTTTTCCTTACTTTGTTTTTTTATATGCACTTCTTCGTTGAGTTGTATTGTTTATTTTTCATCATGTTGTATTATGCATCACTACTCATAAAATGCTTAAACTTAAATGCGTTGATATTCGAATATCCCAATGAATGGAACTATTTCTGTGGGAAAAATAACGAATATCAAAGCCTCACGTAATATGCAATGCTATTTGAATGAATTGGAGGGCTGTATGTTAATGGATGAGTAATGCGTTGTAGAGACCCTAAATAATAGAACGCACAACCAAATTATCTTTTAATTTTCGCGCTGCAACAGTGGTCAAACGACAGTGAATATTGTGTCAATCTTTGGGGATAGTGGTCCATTTATATAAATAACATGTTAGCCTGCCAATATTTCATTACATATCTACCTCAAGATATATACCGAAGTAACAAAAGTACTCAATTTTATAATTTTATTGTCAAGAGATTAAGACAACAATATGCTACATAACACATAACTTTGGTCACATGCAGACAATTAGATGATTATCTATTGTCAAAAAAAAACTCTTACAACTACCTGCAATTTACTTTAAATAGGAAAATATAACAAACAAAAAGATTTTTTTTTAATTTCACGAAAATTTGTACTTGACATAGCAATGATAATACCTACTCACATTGATTATTAAAAAAAAATAAAGAAATTGTCCATTAAAATAAATTGCCACTTGAAATGTCATCAAAGGAATTCATATAACGTAGTAAGTGTGTGTCACATTATTATTTATTAATGTTCTAAATTTATTTATTACATAATCAAAAATATTATCGGCCAATGTGGCAAATGTCACTGTATGCCATAGTAGATTACGAAAACAAAACTAACGACTTAGATAAAATGCAAAATAATAAAGTTTATGATAGATAAACTGGGCAATGGCCATAAATCCTGTTTATTTATAAGTTTATTGTAAATGTATTATAAATTGATATTTGATTTATGAATTGCAAGGTCAGAACGAATGGCTGCCTTGGGATAAAGCTTCATGGTAATAATGATTCTATTTTCATATTTTAAATACACCTTAAAGAAAAAATGCTCGATCTTCTCATGCGCCTAAGACATTTTGTGGATAAATACAAAATTATAAGGAAAGTAAGAAGTAGCAGACTTAGTTAAAAAAATCGAAAAGTCAACTTTTCACTAACGACTCAAACTCGAATTATTTATTATTTGTAAACTAAAATTTAAAAGTTAGACGACGAAATCTAGTATTTTAATTCATAACATTAATCGATTTTTTCCCAACACATATTACATTAGATTTTCCTCTAATGGTATCCTCATAGACCAGAAAAAAATAATTTAAGGGATTGCAATCACGAAATTAATTGATTCCAATTAAATTTTAATTGAAATGGCTTCAATCACAGCAACTTAGTATAATCACCGAAGATCTAATTAAAAAATTAATTGATACTAAAATTTTTGTGATTGAATTTTTTGTTTTGCGTCAATTAAATTTTAATTGAATATTTTTGAAAATTTAATTGAAATTTTAATTGGAAATATTTTGGTGAAAAAATTTCTGTCCTGTGTATGTATGCCACAAAAAGGTACTTAAAGTGGTTCGAAAATACTTTACCTTTTGTTGTACAAAAATATATATTTTTTTTTAGTATATATTTTTTAGATTTTATATAGAAGCCTTAATCTTAGCATCAACATGGGTAAATCATTTCAATGGACCATACACCCAAAGAAATTTGTTAGTAGGCGACAGCAGAAAAGTCTGCTAAAACAGCAGAAAAGTCTGCTGAAAAAGGGACAAGCAGTCACTGTTTGCTGAAATAGCAAACATTTCCTGCTGTTTTTGACAGCTAGATTACATAAAACATGTTTTATTTGGCTAAAACAAATAAAAATGTCAACTTAAGGAGCTATCCTACACGATAATTAAACCAATATTTTTATGAATATCTATAGTATTTGACCGAAAAAAATCTGAATATTTTATTCAAAATTGAGGCAATAACAGCAAACAAAATTGTTTGCTGACCGTAATTTAGGAGGCTTGTAAGTATATGTACATGTGCAAAAATACGCCAAAAACTACCTTTGTTCTAAATATGCTTTGGGGAAAAATTTATAAAAAAAAGTTTATAGATTGTTTGTTCATGTGGTCCTGAGTACAGAAATATAAGAGCAGACATCGACTGCTGTTTTTAACGCAGAGCTTTTTTCTATGAGTGTACAAATAGCATTCAAATGCTGACTAATGCAGAAGAATTTTTCGTAAATTTCTTTAAAAATGGCAAGAATGAACTAGCAGGTGGTTGAATGTGTCGCAACAATGTAAAGCACTATATTTTTAACTTTTGTTTTTTTTTTTTTTAATTTTAAAACATGTCGAAGTAAAAAATCAGCGTTGCCAGCATTTTTCTGGTTATTGTCCTCAATTAAGAACACATTTGTCGCCCAAAAATGCGCAATTTAAATTAAAAGTCCTCACAAAGATTTGCAATACTTAAAAAAAAAAACAGAAAAATCAGTAATAATTTAAAGACTGAAAGCAATTATTGTCAGTCTTTAATAAAATGTTGACAAATTTTTCTATAGAAATAAAATTTTAAATAAAAATCTTCTACAGAAAAAAAAAATTCGCACATCTTGCTAATAGAAAGACAATTCGCAAAATTTTTCTAGTAGAAAAGAAAATTCGCAAGATAGACACAAAAGTTTAATAAAATTTTCTTTAGAAAGAAATTCGCAAAATCTATAGAAATAAAGACTTTGACAAAATTTTCTATAGAAATAAAATTTTGACAAAATTGGACTATATTTAAAATAAAAGTTTAACAAAATTTTCTGTAAGAAAAAAAATGACATCTTTTTTAATAGAAAAGAAAATTCCGCAAAATTTTTCTATAGAAAATAATTTTTTTTATGTCATTTTTGTTTTGTTATTGTTGGCTTTTGTTCTTTAATCATTGTTGTTGTTTTTTTTTTTTTTTTTTGATTTCAGCTTAAAACGCATACATTGACTAAACTACAATTGTAGCTTAAACCAACAGAGGAAAAGAATGTCTGTAAACATTTATGTTCGGTCAAAGCCCTATGACTGCAAGATGCTTGGATGGACGCACGTTTCGGATTACCACATTCGCTCATCAGCACATCCTCTATTTGCAGCAAAACTATCAAACCAATTATGCAGAATAAATTCAGGCAGTTTCTAAAAAAAAAAAAAAATAAACCCAACAATAAACCACACTTGAACCTTCCTGAAAAAGGTTTTCGGTACATTGAATAGCCGGCTTATGCCGAAATAAATTTCGTACAAACATCTGGCTCTTTCCTTTGGCCACCATCAGACTTTGTCGTTTATGTAATGTATGGTTTGTAGCTGAAGTTAAAAAAACAACAAGCAATGATGAATAAAATTTTAACAAAATTTCTATAGAAATAAAATTTGGAAAAATTTCTATAGAAAACATTTTCTCATTATAAATAAAGATTTTTGACAAAATTTTTCGATAGAAATAAAATTTTGCAAAATTTCTATAGAAACCAAATTTTGACATATTCGAAACTTTTTATAGAAATAAAATTTTACAAATATATAAATTAAAATTTTGATTAAAATTAACTGGCAAAAATTTCTCAATAGAATAAATATTGACAAAATTTTTAATAAAAATAAAAATTTTAGGGCAAAATTTTTCTATAGACAACCAAAATATTGACATAATTTTGATAGTAGAAATAAACGATTTAAGCAAAATTTTCTATGAGAATAAAATTTTTACAAAAATTTTCTGTAGAAATAAAATTTTGTCAAAATTTTCTATTAGAAATGCAATTTTGTAGACAAGCATTTTCTAGGGCAATAAATGTTTACAAAATTTCTATAGAAAAGAAAATTCGCAAAATTTTTACAGAAATAATATTTTGACAAATTTTTTTAAAGAAATAAAATTTTTACAAAATTTTCTAATAGAAAATAAATTTTACAAAATTTTCTATAGAAATACGGTTAGGTTAGGTTAATGTGTAGTGGCTAGCCCGATACTTCGCCGGTTCACTTAGAGCTATTCAGTCCATTGGTGATACCAAGCAGGGGTGAACTTCTCTCTTTATCACTGAAGTGCTGTCGATTCTATGTTAAGCTCAATGACAATGGGACCTCGCTTTTTATACGGCGGCAGTTCCGAACGTCGTTCCCCATTGCAGTGAAACGCACTTGAGAAGCTTTGAACATCCTCAGAAATGTCACCAGCCCATTAGCTGAGTGGGATAATCACGCACTGAAAACTTTTTGGTGTTTGGTCCGAATTTGGTTTGGAACCATGACCCTGTTTATGCAAAGCGGCCATGCTCAACAATTTGTACCACGGTGGCTCCCGTTCCATAGAAATAACATTTTGACAAAATTTTCTAATAGAAATAAATTTGTTGACAACAATTTTTCTATAGTAAATAAAATTTTGAGGAAATTTTCATATAGGGACAAGAAATTTTGAGAAAATTTTTATAAGAAACAAAAATTTTTACAAATTGTGGAAATCTCAAAATGTGGAGTTTGAGTTTTTACTTCAATTTTTCCCACAAGGTAGTTCATTCTTCCTATAAAACAGTTCACGTTTTTTTTGCTGAAATGCACAAGTGTGAGATAATTGATTGACATAAATATTGTATCTCATTTCAAATATCATCTCTTCACATTTTCGATTCTAATTGATTTTACCTCGTTTGTAATTTAGGTAATCAACGTACACTGTAAACGAAAATTATAAAACTTTTATCGAGATATTTACATTCATTATTTATTTTTTATTTATTTTGTTTTTTTTTTTTCAAGCAATATTTCAAATTTCTGTCTCCTGGTTGTATGGTGTTTAAATGTAAGTAATAGAACATTGATGAATAACACGTCTGCAAATTATCGAAACAACAAACAGAAAAAAAACGATAACACAAAACAAAATGAGAATTGTTTGATTGTCTCCAAATGTGTTTTATTTGATTTTTCTATTTGCTCAATTAGACCCTTTGTAAAGATGATCTGAATCGATTGCAATTCAAAACAAGAATGAGAATATGTTGAGAGTATATTCTAAGTGGTCATGACATCATACATCAGACAAAGGGTAGTAATTATATTCAGACGTATATCTCTTTGGTAAATGCTCATGGAAAATAATCAAGTTTTTTGTATACACGTAGAGAAAAATCACGACTCAGTGATGTAGACAAAAGTTTATAATATTACGATTAAAAATAATGCAATGGCGTGTACTCATAGGGACCCCTTAGAGGGGTGAGATAGCACAAATAGCAAAATGTCCG
>PGFW01029738.1:0-10014 GCA_003123925.1 Haematobia irritans | reverse complement strand
CGGGGTTGTTTGTTCGCCGTGTGGCTGTGGGCTGTCTAATGTGAAAACGAATATAAATGTTATTTCAAATTTTATCTATGGTTTACTCTTCCGTAAATCTTCCATCATCGATAGGCAGTCACATCAACTTTGGGCCTCCAAAATAAATTTGCAAATGTGTTTGTTTTTTTTTTTGCTTGCACTCATGTCACGTAGTGAATTTCTTTGCGCCATTTGAATAAATTTTCTTTAGATTTTATATTCATACAACGAAATCAAATGAGTGTTTAACTGGAAAGAAAATATACGATGATTATTTCACTGATAAATGGTGGACGTGCGTTTCAAATGTTTTTTTATGTCTTCAATTTTTTTCACTAGTGAAAATTCTTATCTCTATATGATTATGGTTTGAGACTACATAAATTGTTTTGAAAAAGGTAAATTATTAGACATTTAATGAAGCAATGTCAAAATTTGGGGCTTCAACGAATCATAAATGGATGAAGGAGGATTTGTGTGGAAATATCGGGCAATATTAAGGATTTAATAAATTGTGAGACAATTTTAGGACGCACGTTTCTCGACTATTTAAGGCCATCAATTAAATATAGATGAATTTCGTATGGATTTTCCCTAGCCCAATGAAAGTTTAGGTTAAGTTATTTGTGAAGCTACACTTGTTTTTTATAACCCACCATATGATTTTAAGCTAAAATCACAACAATAATAAAACTGAAGAGAAACCAACAATAGAGAAAAAAACAAGCATATCACATAGTAAGGTTAGGCCGGGCCGAATCTTAAAACACCACCACATGAATAAAATAGTAATAGTTTGCTTTGAAAATTTCGGGGGTTTGATGACAGATATTTTCCCAAGCAGATCAGTTCAACCAGTACGCTTTCCAGAGAACAATGTAAAGATTTTTACCTATGAAGACTAGATTAGATTCCTGAACTTTGATAAAGAACACAATTTTTTTTTAAGATTTAGCAGGATCATAAAACATCTCCTGTAAATAGTGCAGAAAATGATGAAATAGAGTGCCTGATTGTGAAATCTCATAACTCTGGTGGATTTTTAATCAGCAAGTGATTATAGATTTTGAAATTTTGCATTCAATTTCAAGCAATTTTCTTGATGATTGGCGCCTTCTATAGCCCTCATAATGAAATCGCGCATCTAATGATAGAGGCTTTTACGCAATGGGCCGAATAAAAACAAAATCATATTACATTTGTTATGGTTTTAAAATTCCAAGTATATTTTTCAAAAAATGTGGTTGGCAAACCGGATATAAAACTACAATTTTCTAGAAACCTAGACTCTAAATTGGTTTGAATACGGGTGCTAGATTGAGGGCTAAACCAAACATGGAAAGAGTAACACATATTCAGCACATTTATAATTGTAGTTCTAGACATTAACGACACAAATCGAGGGCGGCTTATAAGAGGGGCCTTATATCAAAAACTTTACGGATAAGCTGCATATATTCTGGACACGCCCTTTATGGTCCAACAAGAAAAAAAAAAAGTAGAATACCGCTCTAGATTTTCAGTCAATTGCGGTAAAACTAAACAGATTCTAGAAGCCCAAGAAGTAAAGATCGGAGGAGATCGGTCTATCATGGGGCTATATGCGAAACGACTGAACCGATACCACATTTTCGGCAGGCGTCACCCTTTATGGCCTAGATATAGCTCTATTATTTCTGATTTGAGGCAAATTGGATAAAAACTACGGATTCTAGAGAGCCCAAGAAATAAAATCCACGGGGAATGCGGTCTATATGGGGCTAAATATCAAAACGACTGGACAAAGGTACTCACTATTTCTCGGCGACAACCTCTCTTATGGTTTCTAGAAATACCGAACGTCTAAGATTCTTCCGATTCTGAAGCAAATTGCGCGTATAAAAACTTACAGACTTCTACGAAGCCGCAAAAATCAAAATCGGCGACGATCGGTCTATGATGGGGGCTATAATCAAAAACATGGACGCAAGTACCCACCGGTCGTTTCCGCAACAACCTTTTAAGGTCCTAATAATAAACCTTCTAGATGGTCCGATTTGGAGGCAAATGGAGAACAGTAAAAATTCGGATTCTAGAAGCCCCAAGAAATAAAATCGGGAATCCGGGTCTAAGTATGAGGTGGCTATATCAAACATGAGACCGATACGCAGTAGTGTTTCGCGAACCTCCATTTATGTCCTACGACATACTCTAGAATGATGAGATATGAGGCAAATTGGGTAAAAACTACGACAAATTACCTAAGAAGCCCAAGAAAGGTAAAATCGGGAGATCGGATCTAATCATGGGGGCTATATCAAAACATGGACGATAGATCACCATTATTGAGAGGACACGTCTTTATGGTGCTTGGAGTACTCCTCTGAATTTCAAATTCTCAGTGCAAATTGGGGTAAAATTAGCGGATCTAGAAGCCAGGAAATAAAATAAGGGAGAAGTCGCGTCCCTATATCGGGGGCGTCTTACTCAAAAACCATGAACCGGGTACTCACCGTTTGCGCCACATCCTCTTTATTTTTCCGATGAATACCTTTAGATTTCCAAATTTAGTCAGGCAAATTGCGATAATAACTACAGATGTCTAGAAGCTCCAAGAGAATAAAATCGGGGATTTTTTTTTCCGGTCTATATGGCGGCTGAAATTCACAACAGTGGACCGGACACTCATGCAATTTTCCGCGGACGGCTCTTTAAAGGTCCTAGAGTACTTGTAGATTTCAGATTGAGGGCAAATTGGGTAAACATTACGGATTCTAGAAGCCCAAGAAATAAATATCGGAGAGATCGTGTTATGATGGGGGCTCATATCCCAAAAATATGGACTGCGGCAGTTACTCACCATTTCCGCCACACGTCTTTATGGTCTGGAATACCTCTAGAATTTCCAATTTCAGGCAAATTGGGTAAAAATTACGAGATTCTAGAAGCGTCAAGAAATAAAATTGGGGAGATCGTCTATTTGGCGGGCTATATAAAACTGAAACAATACGCTTACAGATTTCCAATTTCAGGCAAATAGCTAAAAACTTCGGATTCTAGAAGAACCAAGAAGATAAAATCGAGGAATCGGTACTATATGGGGGCTATACCAAAATAATTGGAAGCACCGATACTCAACAGTTTTCGGCCACATCTCTATTATGGGTCCTAAAAATACCTACTAGATTTCCAATTTCAGACAAAGTTGATAAAAACTACGATTTCTATAAGCCCAAGACCCACCAAATCGGGAGGTCGTTTATATGGGGACGCATACCAACGACTGGACAGAGTACTCACCACAATTTATCTGGCAACACGTATTTGTGGTCCTATAGATACCTATAGCAATTTCCAGATTTTATGGTAAATTGAATAAAAACTGCGGTTTCTATAGGAGCCCAAGAATAAAAATCGGAGATCGGTCTATAATGTGGGGACTATCAACAAAATATGGACCGACTACTCCCATTGTTTGAGACACAACCTCTGTTACTGGTACATTAAAATACCGTCCAGATTTTAAATTTAAGGCAAATTGGGTATAAAAACTACCGATTTCTATAGCCAAGACCGAGAGGGTCGAGGGGTTCGGTTTAATATGGGGACTATATAAAAAACCTGGACCGATATAGGGCCCATCTTCGAACTTGACCTTGCTGTTCAGAACAAAAGAAACGAGTGTTTTGTGGCAAAATTTCGTGTCAGCATGATTGCTTTCATTATTGAAGACTGTAAGCGTGATTACGACAGACAGACAGAACAGACAGACAGACAGACGGACATGACGGACATACGTTAATCGTCTTTAGAATTTTCCCCTTGATCAAGAGATATATATACTTTAATATAGTCTGGAAATCGATAATTTCGATTGTTTAGGAAAACGGAAGTGACAAACTTATTATCCACCCGTGAACCAATTCTATGGTGTGGGTAATTAACGGATTTCTAGAAGCCAAGAAATAAAAATCGGGAGATTCGGTCTATATGGGGGCATAATCAAGAACATGACCGGTACTCCGACCATTTCGACAATTTCTTTGTTTTTCCTAGAATACCTCTAGATTTCCAAATCTCGAGGCAAATTGCGTAAGAACTACGTGATATGCTAGAAGCCCAGAATAAAATCGGGTAAATCGGTCATTATGGGGGGCTATATCAAAAACATGGACCGGTACTGGCACCATTATTCGACACACGTCTTTAGTGGTCACTAGATACCTCATGACAGGTTTCAAATTTTCAAGCAAATTGAGATAAAAACTACGGATTCTCACAGAACCCAACGGAGTAAACATCTGGAAATCGTGCTATATGGGGGCGGTATTCAAAACAATGACACCGATACGCCACGCATTTTGCGGCTGCAACCTCTTTATGTCGCTAGAATACCTCTAGAATTGTCCGACTTAAGGCAAATTAGTTTTAACCTAATACGGATTCTAGAAGCCCAAGAAGTAAAGATAGGGTGATCGATCTAATATGGGTGATATTATCAAAAAACATGGACGCAGATACACGCCATTTTCGGCGACGACCTCCTTTAATGGTCTAGAATAACTATAGTATTCCGAATTTTCATGGAAAGTAATTGGGTAAAGAACTAACGGAATTCTAGAAGCCGGACAAGAAAGTAAATCGGGGAAATCGGTCCAATACTGGGCGTATACAAACATCTGGATATGCACTCATTTTCGGCTACATTCTTTTGTATGGCGCTTAAAATACCGTGCTAGATTTATCAATTTTCAGGCAATTGATGAAAAAGTACAGTTTTTGTATAAGCCCAAGACACCAAATGGGGAGGTCGTTTATATGGGGACTAGTATCAAAACTTGGATCGATATAAGCCCCAATCTTCGAACTTGACCTAGCCTGCACAAAGAACGAATCGTGTGCCAAAATTTCAGAAACGATGTGCCCATTAATTGAAGGCCTGTGGCGTTTTGATTAGCAGGGACAGAACAGCAGAACGGCAATCTTATATGCGTTTTAGAAAATTTCTCCCCGATCAAGAATATTATAATACTTTGAGTGAGGGGGTGCGTGGGAGATTGTCGGATATTTCGGATGATGTGAGGGAGGAGGAGGAGTGAGGAAGGAGGTGAGTGAGTATCTTATCGTTCACCATTCTATGGTGGTGGGTATAAGAAAAGGAAAGTATGTGGGTGCTGAAAGGTGTCCCAAAGGAGCCCTAACGCGTGGTGCAATGGTTAGCATGGCCCCACCCTTGCATACATCAAGATCGTGGAGGTTCGATTGTCTTGCTCGACCGAACACCAAAAAAGCCTTTTCAGGACGGTGGATATACGTCGCCACCTCAGTAATGCTGGTCGACATTCTGCAGGGTTTGCAGAAAGCTAGCTCTAAGTGCGTTTCACTGCATGTGGAGCGCCGTTAACGGAAATGGCTATCAAAAGGAGGTCCTTGCTCATGCTGAGCTGTAAGCATGAATCGGCACGCACTCAAGTGAATAGGAGAAATAGAGCACCGCTGTTGCATACATCGGCTGCCCCGGACGTAACCTAAAGTGTCGGCTTACTTCAAATTGCGGTCCGCTTCGTTTTGGCTGCGTAATCAAGTGACCAAAGAGTCATTAGTGCGAGAAGACAAAAATCTTGTGGTAAGCGGTGGACTGGCCCTGTGTTTTTCAGGTGAGAGGGCAGGAGATGCGAGAGAGAGAGAGTGAGGGTGAGAAGTGAGGAGTGAGAGTGGCGTGAGTAACCTAACCCTAAGCCTAATGGCTACTGGAGCCGGGTAAATCTTAATATGGTTGGCACCTTCCTCTCATTGAACGACTCACCTAACTGATCGACGCGTATATCGTACTAATTGGACCTGATAATACGGTGCAATTACACAGTGCAAGACACAGGCTTTGGATTTAGGCCACACATTAGTAGAACCCAGTCTGTGGAGTCTTATATCAGTTCACTCTTTCGGTGATGACTCAGGTCGTCCAATTCAGATTCCTGACTGAGGTATACTTCTAAGTATTGTAGTTTTTATCAGACACTGGTATTGATCTTGCCCCAAAAAACTCGATTCATTAGTATTGAGGACCAAGTTTTTAAGTCCTCTATAACGCGCTTTTTGTCATACAAAGGGCATGGGCCATCATACCCGTTTTCGATTAAACACAACATTTTGTTTCAGGGCGATGTGTTAATTACTGGTAAATTTCAGAAATCATCTCCAAGTGGTTATAGCAGCACTGGTGGCCAGTCCATAAGGAAAAACAGTTCACTCTCTAGTGGAATACAATAGAATCTCATATATCCCACCAATGATGAACGAGGACCTTACCCGCCTTGTCCATTAAGCAAACAATGAATGGTGGATCTAAGAATTGGATATTTGGTCTCTCATAATATATTCAGATCAGATATACGTTTACTGTGACTAGACACCATTGATCTTACTTGTAAGTCTTCTTCCGACTCCGATTAGCATCTATTATTGGAATTATAACTTTATATATTTCTGGCATTTTGCCATTGAATCCTTGTCGTTTCCAGTTTGCCTATCAACAGTTCATGTGGAAATACTTTGATAAATTCTCAAAATTCGCGTGATACATCGATATCTTTTGCACAGCAGTCGTTATTTGCAAATTGCAGTTGTGTTGCAATTTACATACAGATTTTGCCATACATTATACCAACTAGTTTGAAGAACATATTTACTATCGCGGAACCATTTAAAATAGGACTTTCGCCTCAATAGTTTACTCGTCATTCGTTAATGTTTCAGCACCATATATTATAATACGATTGTAAGCTGGGTTCTCACTTACAATCAGACGACCATCGATGTAAAACATTAATTCACAATGTCATGTCGAAGTTTACTCGCTAGCGAAAAGTCAATCAATTTGATGCAGAATATGCAGAAGTAAAGATGTAGGGCACGATACTTCTGAGAGTCGATTAAAGTTTTAAATTTACATGATTGATACACAAGTCATAAACGCTATAGTGATTACTTGAAAAAGAGGGAAAATTGCAAGAAGGCGGATAATTTCTGTGTAAGGATTTGCATTTGAAAGGTGCCAATATTCCTTAAGTCTCGTGTAATTAATCTAAATGATGTAATGATAATTTTACAGGTATTGAGGGGATGTTCTCATCATTGACTCAGGTTATAGAGTAAGTGAAAAATTTTTCGAGGCATAAGTTGGGATTATAGTACGGGCGCTCATATACGGGAGCGATTTTCGGACAAAAAAAACATTTGCGCAGAAGAGAAATTTAATTATTTGAAATTGGGATTATTGATGATATTTGACTACTGCGGCGGCACGGTTATACGCATGTGACCTTCCGGAAAGCGTATGTGAAGGAATCAGTTTTGGCGTTAACTTAAGTCCAACATCACCTTCGTGCTGACAAACAGAATTCCGATAAAAGTTTTGAAGCATTCTTCAAAGCAAATCGGAGCTACTTGTTTTTCGTTCTATAGGTACAAAATAGCAGCGGTTATGTGCAATATGTAGAAACAGTGTGCGCCTTTAACAAATATAGGGGAGAGGGTTGTAGCCCTTTTCAACCAATTTTTTTTTAAATAGATGTCTGATATTCAAGTACGTTTGGGGAACCAGATAATTCTATAATTTTCTTGGAGTGATAATTTTAAGAGTGTGGTTTGTCAAGGAAAGGTATCCTTTTCCTCAAACTATATCTAAAAACAAGTAAGAGTAAAAGGTCTAAGGTCGGGCGGGGCCGGACTATATTAATACGTTCACGCCGTCATGTAAGGACCAAAATATTGTTGTTAGCCAGTCTGGTCAACTACTTCACATTTGGTGCGTGAAAAGCTTATATATAGACGGAAGCATAATTTGTATTTAATTTTACAAATTCTAGAAAAATTTTAAAAAAGTTTCAAAAGGGGACTAACGCTATGCAGATTAAATTGAAAAAGAAGACTGTTCCATAGAAACATGGGGTCTAAAATGGTAACAGTCTAACCGATATTTCCCCAACTCTGGTGTGACGAATATAATGGAGCTATATAGTAATCTGAAGCGGGATTTTGAATAAATTTGACATGTATAAGTTAGAATGCGAGGGCTGTGGAGCCGGGAGTCGGAGCTGGAGTCGGAGTCTGAAGACTTTTTGGCTGGAGGTCGGAGTCGGAGTTGGAGTGTAAAAATGGTTGCTCGACTCCCGCACTCCGGCTAAACCAAATTGTTTTTAAATGACACGTTGCACTTTTGTTGTAACTAAGCAAGATTTTACGAGCAAATTCGGTTTTCTCATTTGGCGTTATTTGATCGTAGTTCAATTGCACAGCATGATTGTAAGAATCAAGAATCAAACGTGTGCCGAATTAACGGGCTTATCTTTTGATGCGTTCGCTAAGAATTTTAGACTAGCAGATGGGCTGGATCGATCCCCATGATTGTAATGGTCCATATCAATTTGATATGAAATATGAAAGTATTTTTTTTAAATTTTATTTTAAGGCAAATACTAATGTGGAGGATATTGACAGAAAATGGGTATCAGAATTTTTTTTATACCCAGACGCACCATAGAAATGGTGACGGGGGTATAAATTAAGGTTTGTTCATTCCGTTTGTGAGAGCATTCTTCGAAATATCGATTGTCCGACTATATAAATGTATATATATTCTTGATCAGGGAGAAATTCTACAGACGATATAACGATGTTCCGTCTGTTCCGTCTGCTCTAGTCTGTCTGTCTGTCTGTCTGTCTGTCTGTCTGTCTGGTCTGTCCTGTTGCTAATCGACGCTACATGTCCTTCAATAATGGAAGCAATGCGTGCTGAAAATTTGCAGAAACTCGTCTTTTGTCGGCATGCGGTCAAGTTCGGAGATGGGGCTTATATGGTCCAGGTTTGGATATAGTCCCATAATAAACGCGACCTCACAGTCTGGGGTCTTTGGGCTTATAGAAATCGTAGTTTTTATCACAACTTTCTAGCTGAAAAATTTGGAAATTAAAGGTATTTTATCGGAACCATACAAGAGGGTGTTGCCAAAATGGTGATGTATCGGTCCTATGTTTTTCGAGTATACGCCCCCATATAGACCATCTCCCGATTTGGGGGTCTTGGCTTATAGAAATCATACGTTTTTAATCGCAATTTGCCTGAAATTTGAAATCATAGGCGAGGTAATGTTATGACCATAAACGAGGTTGTGCCAAAAAGGTGAGTAATCGTCCATCGTTATTCGTTATAGCCCCATATCAAACCAGATCTTCCCGATTATTACTTCTTAGGGCTCTCTAGAAACCGCAGTTTTTTAACCACATTTACTGAAATCTGGAAATCGAGAGGTACTTTTAGAACCGTAAAGAGGGTGTGCCTGTTCATGTTTCTCTTCCGTAATCTTCCATCATCGATAGGCAGTCACATCAACTTTGGCCTTCCAAAATAAATTTGCAAATGTGTTTGTTTTTTTTTTTGCTTGCACTCAATGTCACGTAGTGAATTTTCTTTTTGCGCCATTTGAATAAATTTTCTTTAGATTTTATATTCATACGAACGAAATCAATGAGTGTTTAACTGGAAAGAAAATATACCGATGATTATTTCACTGATAAATGGTGGGACGTGCAGTTTCAATTTTTTTCAATGGGTTTTTTTTTTTTTTCAATAGATTTTATTCACTATGAAAATTCTTATCTCTATGATTATGTGGAATACATACAATTGTTTTGAAAAAGGTAAATTATTAGACATTTAATGAAGCAATGTCAAAATTTGGGCTTCAACGAATCATAAATG
Organism: Haematobia irritans; assembly: GCA_003123925.1. NCBI lineage: Eukaryota > Metazoa > Arthropoda > Insecta > Diptera > Muscidae > Haematobia > Haematobia irritans. The sequence goes on along the minus strand of PGFW01029738.1, from coordinate 254 downwards.
GATGAAGGAGGATTTTTGTGGAAATATCGGGCAATATTAAGGATTTAATAAATTGTAGACATTTTAGGACTCAGTTTTGCATATTTAAGGCCATCAATTAAATATAATGAATTTCGTATGGATTTTCCCTAGCCCAATGAAAGTTTTGGTTAAGTTATTGGTTAAGCTACACTTGGTTTTTTATAATCCACATAACATATGATTTTAAGCTAAAATCAAAACAATAATAATAACTGAAGAGAAACCAACAATAA
>PGFW01029727.1:12743-23568 GCA_003123925.1 Haematobia irritans | reverse complement strand
TTTTAAAAAAAATGGTTTAAATTATTATGCCCCCATCACTATTCACTATGGTGGTGGATTACATCCTACGAGGTTAATGAAAATATCAAAGGCTGGCTATAAAATTTCTTCTATATGTGTTTTAGCCCGGCCCATTAATTCGCCATGTGCTTTTCCAGCCGGTATACATCTCATTTGTTATGAATTTATTGGGAGTTAAAAAAGTTTTTCGTTAACAAAGTAGCTTATCGATTTCTTCTTGGTACGGAAGCAATACTAGCATAAGGGTTTCAGTATCAAATATCTTAAAAAATGATGATTTTTAAACTGCATTACCTATCTTCCCCAAATTGTGAAAAAAAATCAACAACAAAACAAGTAAAGGAAGTCTTAAAGTCGGGCGGGGGCCGACTATATTATACCTGCACCACTTGATAGATCTAAATTTTCGATAACCATATCACATTCCAAATGTGTGCTATATATTAAAGGTTATGTCCCAAATACATACATTTAAATATCACTCGATTTGACAGAAATTTGGATAGACTTTTAAAAAATGCTATAGACTCAAAATTTAATCCTGCTAATGCACTATAGGGTCTGAAACATATGCTATTAGAAAAAAAAAAATATGGAAAACATTTAATTCTGAGCAATTTTAAAGAAAACTTCGCCAAAAGGCTATTTTATGATTATCGCCTCGATATATATGTATTAGATCAAGTTACGAAAATAGAGTCATTTTTTACAACTTTTCGCAAGCCAGTGCGCGATCTTTACAAGGAAAATGTTGGTATTCTTGGCCATTTTTGTCGAATCAGAAAAACATATATATGGGAGCTATATCTAAATCTGAACCGATTTCAACCAAATTTGGCACGCATTAGTTACAATGTAATTCTACTCCCTGCATAAATTTTCAAACTTAAATCGCGTAGCCCAGTAAAAGTTTGGCTCTCTACGTGCATATGAGTGTATAATGCGTGCGCAAAAGCTAGTATATGGAGACTATAATATAAATCTGAACGATTTCAATACCATAATTTGCGCACGCATTAGCTACAATTGCCTAATTCTTACTCCCTGCTGGCAAAAATTTCAACTAAATCGGAGCCAAAAAATTAGCGCTCTGTGTCATGAGTGTAAATCCGGCTCGAAAAAAGCTATACTATGGGAGCCAGTATATCTAAATTCTGAACCATTTCAACCAAAATTTGCCACCGCCATAGCTTATGCTAATCTCTACTCCCTTGCCAATAAACTTTCAACTAAAATCGGAGCAAAAATTGCCTCTTGGGCCAAATGCGATGTTTTAATCTCTGCGAAAGCTATATATTTGGCCGAGCTATATTCTACAATCCTGAACCGACTTTGATGATATTTTGCAAGTTTTTTCGGGACTCATAACAATATTTCAAGATGTACGGAATTTGAGAAATCGTGTAATACACGCCAATTTGACCAAGATCGTGAAAAAATATATATGGCCAAGCTATATCTAAATCTAACCGATTTTTTCCTAAAATCAATAGGGATCGCTCTTTGAGGCCGAAACAGGACCCCATGTACTCAAATTTTAGGACAATTCGGACTAAAACTGCGAGCTGTACTTTGCACACAAAAATACATCAACAGACAGACAGACGGACAGACAGACAGACGGACATCGCTATATCGACTCAGAATTTAATTCTAAGACGATCGGTATACTAAACGATGAGGATCTTCAGACTTTTCCTTCTTGGCGTTACATACAAATGCACAAACTTTCTTATACCCTGCTACCACATTGTAGTGAGTGAAGGGTATAAATATGGAACTTAGCGCTGTTCCTGAGTATATTATTGTACTTCCAATGGACAGCTTCGCAATGCAAGTCCTTATGTATGCACCTAAGCGAAATTCCATAAGAACATGGCCATTTTGGGCACTTTTTGCAAAGTCCCGGTATGCACCACTCAGAAATTTCTTGCCTATCCGTTTAGAAATGCCAATTTGCTAAATTTTCTTCTGAAATTTCTGTGAGAGATGTTAATTCGTTTTTGTTGAACATTCTGCTCTCATAAGAGCTACTAACCCCGATATTGCACTTCTATCGAAAATTTTTCATTTTTTCGTGCTAATAAAATTTGTTTTGCCACGTATTTCTTTGAGAGCAAAATGTAAATCGATAAATAAAAAACCGGGGTTTTTCCTCACCGAATTTTTTCGTTAGCAAATATATAGATTAGCAATGCATTTCTTATGGGTAGCCGAAATTTCCGGCTAGGGTGGTATACCGGCCTTATATGAGGTACTTTAGAAACTTTATTATCGACAATTTACAACAGGATTTTTTTTCTTTCACATAAACTCCAAAAGGATTGTTTGATAGCGTCCTTAGAAGTACTATAAGTTTTTCCTGGGACTGTGAATGTCTGTGTTGTAAAGGAATTTCTTATAGGCCTTAAGAAGTCACATAGTAAACTGTATTATCGACATATAACAGTGCAATTTTTTTCAATATAAGGCTCCGAAAAAGATAATTGCTTTGATGCGTCTTAGAGACTTTATAAGTTTTTCCGGACGGAATGTATTGTGTACCAATCATTACGGACAAACTTCAGTTTGCTGACTAAAATAATCGGCATTAATATGTTTATTCGTTTACCTATCATTATGGAAATGTCAGTCAAGTATCGATTATGCGCACATTTGATTTCGAGACTATCATACTGCGACTGAGGGCGTCTGACGCATATTAGTATCGCCAAGCGTCGATGAACACTGTGTGATTCTTTACGACACCGACATGTCGGTCCGGGAAATAAACTTATAGTCTGTACAAGCGGCTTATGGCAAGATATCAGTAACATCGGACGTAACTAGTGCTTGTTGAACAAATCCATATATTTGCACTTATAAGTAGCCGAAGCAATTTTTTAATTATTGTGCATTTTAAAATCATACCACAGTTTTCCGCAAGCTATTTTAGAGAGCATACCAAATTACGTATAATCGACAAACATGGAAATTTTCTTTACAAAAATTATACAATGACCATTCTTCGCGCAATAACTGATAACTGTAAGGCATTACAGTATATTCCGCGACTGCACAGTGTGCTCGTGTCGAACAATATCCCATATATTGTGCACGATTATTTCAGTTAAGTCGAAGCATAATCGATACTGCCTTGATGTTTTATGGGATCGATAACAATTTACCGATTTAATTTAGTCATCGCCGACAAGTACGTATCGATCCGACACACTGTTAAGATTCTTTACAAACACCGAATTCCGTGCCGATATAAACTGAATAGTCTGTAATGCGCTTTATGGGTAGCGGAAAAATTTCGGTTTAAGACAGGCCTTGGAAGTAATTGGCATGCTATCTACACAATTTGAGGCCCATTTTGAATCAGGACACGATAATATGCAACAATAATTCCAGCATTATCTTCTTTATCGAATTTCATTCATGTTTTAATACAATTTTTTATTTACCTTTGATGTAATCCTTCAATTCAGACTTCCTTTTTTCGTGAACTCATCAGAAGATATGTGTAATTATTCTTCAACTCATCGAGTTGACGCGTTTTTGTTGAAGGACATTGAAGTAGTAAGGGGCAGATTAGAACATGCAGAATGGCTCCCGAATGAGATTTTCTTTGCTTTTGCCCTTCCTCTCATGTTGGGAAATCTCACTCATTTAATTTTATTTATAGTTTTTGGCCATTACTTTTTCACTTTTTTTGTTTAGCTTTACACATGGTTAGACTCTCGCATGCATTGAGATTTGGTCCTGTCTTATATTGTCGGGCCTCCCTTACAAGAGTTTGTGTAAGATTGCTAAAGTCGCCAATAATTCTCATCATTTAATTTCTGTGCTCGCAATGCTCTTTTTTCATCTCCATAAGAAACACGACTTTTCTATGTCGTTGTAGAATCACCACCAGAAGCTCTATCTTGCACGCTTTTTCGACTTTTTAGAGTTTATTCCCATGGAAGTTGTCCTTGTATTGCTCACAATAGGAGGTTAAGGGAGGCATTTGTTTCTCAATAAAATGGTGTGACATTCTATTTCTTTATAATGTTCTATGCGAACCCAAAAGATTTCTGCAAAGCATAGCCTTTTTAGCAAGACAATTGCAGTTTTTGGTTCTTCCTGTTCCATGCATTTATAGAGGTTCTTTTATGGCCGATTTTCATCACATTTCGGTAAGACAGGATTTGCACTCAATTTCGGCGATATTGGATTTTATTTCTTTTATGGTGGTATTTTGACAAACGATTTCTTTTTCTAGCCTTTTGTATTCTTATAGTGCTGTGCTCTTTTCTGGGTCATCCGAAGAACCCAACTTGGAATATCCTCACCTCTCTCTTCCTCGATAGCTAGAAGCGCTGCGAGTTCCTCTTCGGCAGGGCTCATCTCATGGGTACTGAGACCTTCAATTTGCTCCTCTGTGATAGTTTCTTCGGCGAACAGTTGATGGGGCTCCGGTTATTTCTTCTACAGCCTCCTGATTTTGTTCGCTAGCCATTTTTTGTTTTTTTTTTTTTCTTTATTTAAATTTCAACTAAAAATTTAGAGATTTTTTACAATTTAAAAAAAAAAAATTAATTGTTATAGCTTGACAAAATATCTTTGGAAGACTTGATAATTTTTTTTTAAGTTTGTATTTAGCAAAGTGATTTTGAGGCGTCACACAAAAAACATGTAATGCCCGGAAATTCTCTTTGAAGCATCATTATCAATAGATTACATAACAAATATTTGGGCAAATTTATACTCTAGACACGCAAACGAAATTTCCGTTGATATACCGAAATTTCTTTAAGGAAATAAAAGGTCGCCCCGACGAAAATTTTGCTAGAAAAAGTGAAATTTCGGTTGCGTTACCCATAAGATATACATTGCTATATATTTGCTAAGGTTATTATCGATTTTTTACATTTTGCTCTCATAAGTAAACAGTGTAAAACTGTTTATCGAGCACGCAAGTGAAATTTCCACTAGAGGACATAGCGGTATTTAATAAATACCTATCTATGAATTTGACAACGAATTTTGCTGACCAAGGCTAACGATTGTTTATAGTATTCTTCCATAAAAATGTGTGGAAAAAACTGCCTTATTGGCACAAACCGAATTTTTCGGTAAAACCCAGTAATGCAATTCCTCTGAAATTTTCGTTACCCATAAAGTCGGGTATGCAGCTCTAACGAAATTTCCGCTATCCATAAGAAATTGTCTTGCTACTTTGCTAGCGAAATTTTTGTAAAGAACGATTTATTCTATTGTTTTTTATTTATTCCCATAAGTAATAAATGTCAAAGCTTCACGTACCGACACGTAAAAGAAGTTTTTTCGAACTTGAGACGTTGTATCGATTTTTTTTGTTTTGTTCCCATTAAGGAATAAATGCAAACCCAGCGTAACGACACGTAAACTTATTTTCGTAAGAGCTTTCATAGCGGGCTTGAGATACGGTAACCGAAATTCCCCTTGGATTTTCGACACTACATTACATTTTTTGATTAACATTGACAAGAACTGGCACTTTATTGACATGGGAACAGGAATTTCGAAATTGAGGCTGCATAACAGGCTTATAGGAAGCCACCGAGCTTTAAAAGACTCGGTTATGAAAATTCGAGGCTTTAACATAACGAAAATTTCGCATAAGGAAATTAAATTTGTTTTAAAACTGACAGTAGATAAAACACCATTTGCACCGTGGAGTTGGCCCCCATAGCAACAATTTCTTTGGGCCAGTATACCCCTATGGACTTATAGGCAGCAACCGAGCTAAGATAGAGGGTGCACGTGACACGAAATTGTCGTGACTCACGAAAATTTTCGCGACTCACGCGTTTTGAGGTCGTGAGTCACGCTAAGGCGAAACGCTTGCAGTGTGCGTGAGCGTGATCTAACCAACCAAATGTCGTGCTGTGAGGCGTGATTCCACGAAAATAATATCTTCGTGAGCGTGCGTGATTAACGCAATTTCGGAAAAACACCGCTCACGAAAATAATCCCGCTTACGAACATAAAAATGCTTAGGATGAATTCATTTAATTAATTTTGCTGATCATCCTTAGGTGTTAGAGTTTTATAAACCGCCTCTCGATTTTAAATCATACCTAATGTTTTTCAGTCAGGTTCTGTTGGTAAATTACTCATAAAATTTTTCGTGAGTCACGACGTTTTTCGTGAGTCATGATATTTTTTCGTGAGTCACGACATTTTTAAAGATTTGCTGCGTGAGTGGTGGCCTGAGTACAAATTTCCTTTTCGTGAGTGTTTTGCGGTGAGCGTTGAGTCCTACCAAAAAAATATCGTGCGTTGGAGCGTGTTCGTGAAATAAGCATTTCCTCCGTCGTGAGTGTGCGTCGAGCTGTGAGCAAAATATTACTCACGCTGCACCACCTCTACTTAAGACCCTTATGGAAAATTTCGATAACAGAAAATTTTCCGATACTGAAATTTTAAATTGTTTTTAAAACTGACAGTGATTCATTTACCAATAACTGTGGATTAGCTAAGAAAAATTATTAATTTATTTAATGGAAAGTTAGAAACAATTTTCGACATTACTGAACTATTTAAAAATTTTTCCCGCATTTTTTAAGACTATTCGTAGATAACACCGTCTTACATATGGCTATTCCCTAGCAAAATATCTTAGAACATTGAAATCGGCTTATACACTTTTAGACCTAAAATTCGATCATATTTTCCAAAGTAAGAGTTATTATATCAGGATACACTGCCGTACGATTTTCCATACAGCCCTCCTAATAAGTCTTCGTTAATATTGCTGTTCAGTGTCAATGAAGGCACTTCACGCCCCGTACAACTTAAGGCCGCTGTGCACCTCCAATTTCTGCTACCCATAGGCAAGATTACGTGGACCGACAAACTACGTTCATTGGCCCTCAAATCGAATTTCTGTAAAAAGTGAGATATGGTAAAAATCAATAATATCGTTCCTAATAAAATTAATAAATACATAGTCTTTTGAGTAGCACAAACAGCAGATAGATAAGCACTACGCCCGTACAACTAAGGGCCATTTGTTGCACCTCCAATTTCTTGCTACCCATAAGAAATACGTGGCAAACTACTGTTATTGCGCCTCAAACGGAAATTTCCGCTTAACAAGTGAATATCGTAAAAAAATCAATGAATATCGTTCCAACAATAAATCTTGGCTAGCAAAAGTAGAAAATTAATAGATACATAGCATCTTCTGGTCTAGCAGAAACAGTACGATAACAACGTTGCACACGAGTTTTTATCTAACAACATACCCATAAATATCGTTTTTAGGTCGTATGTATTGATTCTGAATTATTTCGTGGATTCTAATTGAAAAAGTGATAACAACTGTAAACGTGCAACGATATGGCAAATACTAACTTATGCATGAAGGATTTTTTGCTTGAGGCGACTATTATTCGGACGGAGTCGTTTTTTAAGAGAATTCTTACAGTCTGTCAATCATACGACTTTCGCGATAATATCCGGTTAAGTTGTAGCGATCCATACTGCATGCAGACTCGATTAACTGCTTCAACTTGAACCTTGATGATCGTGCAATTTTCAATGGTCGATTAAATGTTCGAAACAACGAGCTACTGAACGTACACGGTTCTTATCCAACTAGATAGTCCATAACGCATTTGTTGATATGCCACTTCTAAGACTTTAATTGCATGCTTCATGCATTAATGGTTGTCAGAGAGTCGATAACAAACGTTTATCAATGATTTTTTTATTGGGAACAGTTTCGCAATAAAAAATTTCTCCATTTACTGGTAGGCGTTTTTCTAGATTTCATTTTCAAAACCATTATTCTTTTTCGATTTGGATAACATTTTCATTGTATTTCTTGTCGTTACTCGTTTGCCGTTTTGATCTCTGTGAAATTTCGCACATAGGAATTTTTTTTTTACCAAATTTTTGTATTCGCTTTTATGTGATAACTTATCTTTCGCCGAATTAGTGGTCAATGGAACGTAAAAGCTCAAATAATTTCAAAATTTGTAGCCAAACATGCGAAATCAAAGTTGAAAGGTCGACATAGTTTTGAGAAGGCCTCATTCGTGCCTAGTTTTATTAATAATGAACAGCCTTTGGAAGATGAGCTCACTTCAAATGCGAAGATCTTAAAATTCAAGATAATAAGAAACATCTCCTTGTAGTTCTATTAACGTGTCCCAGTTATCAACATACGAGTTATGATGATATTTATGATGAGGTGGCACCGGCAAACTTCATTGCGGAAAGTTGTGAAATGTGAATATAGCGAAACTATCAGCTCCGAATCTTTGCCATCAAAAAGGCATCTTCGAATACCAAACTTACGCAATGAGTTTGCCTCAAATACCAAAGAAGGAATTGAAACACTATAGAGGACACCGCCAAAGATTGGAAAATAATATCTTTTAAAAATCAATTTAGAACTGGGGAAATGCAACAAAACGAACATGATGCATTTATGAGATCCAACGTTACAACCCTGTGGTGGTGAAGAGGACGGAGCAACGGAGATGGTAACTCATGGTCAGGAAATAGTCGATCTAGTTCAGCTATATCTCTTGAACGGAAAAGCACACAAATTTTCCATCGTGGCAGTAGTTGTCGTCGAGTGGTTCCGAGTGAATCGCAACAACATTTCACCATGGGAAGGCGAGTTCATAGTTCGAGAACTTTTATTGAAAATGAAAACCAATCAAATGATGAACCCAAAAGATATCCCTTAAGAAGTAAGGAAAATATACCACCAAAGGATTTCCCATCAAATAGATGTAGAAATTATGACAAATCTCTCAAATCATCTCGTGAGAATATTACTTCGAGAGCGAGGAAATCGTTAGATGTTGATCTGCTGCAAACCACCATTGAGAATTTGGAAAGTGAAAAAGTGCAATATCGAAATATCATTGAACAACAACAAAATTCCCTTCACGATTATCATGAACGTTGCACAAAAGCTCAACGTGTTATGAAGTCACAACAAAACGAAATTGAAAAGCTCAATTCCAACAATCAACATTTGGAGTCCGAGCTCAATCGCGGCATAGAACAATTGCGACACAGAATTGAATCGAAAATACGAGAACTGTCGCAATTACCACAAATGATGCGTGAGGAACAATTGAAGAATGAAAAGATACTAAAGGAAAATATCCATCTTAGTGAACGTATACGCTCCATACAGAATGAAGCCAATCAAATGAAGAAAAAGATCGAGGAAATTAATCGCCGTAAGGCTACCACTATGGCTCGTTTGAAAACTGCCGAAAAAGATTTAAAAATATTCAAAAACTACAACATCGCGTTGAAACATGAAAAGCGCAAATTGAACGAAGATCTTCAAAAGCTTCGCGACCAAATGAGCACCATGGATTTATCCAATAAACGCAACATTAATCGACAAAGGGAACACAATGAGAAACAAAAGCGTGATCTGCAAAAACGTATATTTGAACTTGAAATGAAATTAAGTCGTAGTCAAACCTCAACCAGTAGTCTGGTTCAAGAACGTGACACCCTTATAGCCGAATTACAATCGCAGCTTAATACTTTGGTTCACAACTTTGAAGTATCCCAAAAGCATATACGCATTTTAAGACGTCACATTTACTCAATGTCTGGTGGTAATTCTCGTGATGCTGTTGCTCGTAATCGTGTCCTCGTTGAAACTGCTTGCTGAAAATCTTTTTATTACTGTCGTCATTTTTTTTGAGGACTTTAATTTTCTGTCAAATTTATTTCATGAAGAACATTTTAACACTTTTTGAGGAATTTAATTACTAGATTTTTTAATAGGTGCTATTTTTTCTTTATGAATTAAATTTAGTGGGAAGCTAAAGCTATTGTAAAATTAATTGTATTTATGAACACAGAGTTTTTTATCAAGGTTTTTAATTTCCATGGATATGTTCTTATCTCAGTGGGAAATAGAAACATATGTGGATAAATATGTCATAAAATTTTTGGTTTATATAAAGTAAAGCCTCAGCAATAAGAATTAATAAAAATTTAACTTTTCAATTCTTAAAATCATGGCAATTTTAGTTTTTGACTACGAAGCCCGATAACACAGTTCTGCTAGGTATTTCGTATGGAAACAAAATGTAAAACGAAATTTTCGTTAACAAATCTACACCCAGTATACCTCTCTAGGGGAAATTTCATTTCCTTGCCAATAACGCAGTTTACCATGTATTTCTTATGGGAGGAAATGGTAAAACGATCGATAATAATGGCTCATGGAATTTTCTTTGAGCTCGGTATGCAGCTCTCGCGAAAATTCCTTTTGCATTCCAATAAAACTGTTTTTCAATGTAATTTCCAAATTGTAAACAGTCGATAACAACTCCCCACGGAATTTTCGTTAGCAAACATACGGAATTTTCGTTAGCAAACATATAGCAATGCATTGTATGTACTTCTTATGGGAGAAAAATGTAAACAATCGATAACAACGTAACATGAAATTTTCGATAGCAAAAACAAGTAAGGAAAGTCCAAATGTCGGGTGGCGCTCGACTATATTATAGCCCTGCACCACTTCGCAAAAGTTATTTATGATTTATCGCTCGATATATATGTATTAGAAGTTTAGGAAAATTAGAGTCATTTTTACAACTTTTCGACTAAACATGGGCGATTTACAAGGAAAATGTTGGTGATTTTGGGCCATTTTTGTCGAAATCAGAAAAAAATATATATGGGAGCTATATCTAAATCTGACCGATTTCAACCAAATTTGGCACGCATAGCTACAATGCTAATTCTACTCCCTGTGGCAAAATTTAACTAAATCGGATGTTAAATATTCTCTCTT
>PGFW01029720.1:0-15023 GCA_003123925.1 Haematobia irritans | reverse complement strand
ATCTCTATCACAAAAAAAGTGAACTTCTCTAAAATTGACCTCATTTCATAAGCAATTCTATACTTTAATTGTTAGTTCATGGAATATATTGATGTCTGGAGAAAGTTTCGCCTTTACTCTAATAATTTTTTGCGTAGCGTTACTTAAAATATAAAATTATACACAAAGTTGGAGCATAAAAGATTTACTAAAACAGTTGGCTGATAAGATCCCCCGGTCTGACAGATGATACGTCGCTAGTATTAAGGATGCAGTATTATTTTTATATAGACGACGAAACTTGAAATGTATTGTATCAAAATTTGACGTTCTGTAAGTCAATTTGTTTGTGAGATAGAGCGTGCTTTTGTGAAGCAAACTTTTGTTATTGTGAAAATAGTGAAAAAGGAATTTCGTGTTTTTGATAAATATCTGTTTTCTGAAGGGAAAAAATACCGGCCTCGAAGCAAAAACTTGACTTGATATATGAGTTTCTGGACTCTGCCCCCCAGGGATCAACAATAATTGAGTTGTATGCAAAATTGCAACGTGTGGAAATGAGCAGCTGAGGACGGTGAAGCGCAGTGGACGCCCGAAAGAGGTGGTTACCGACGAAAACATCAAAAAAAATCCACAAAATGATTTTGAATGACCGTAAATGAAGTTGATCGAGATAGCAGAGGCCTTAAAGATATCAAAGGAACGTGTTGGTCATATCATTCATCAATATTTGGATATGCGGAAGCTCTGTGCAAAATGGGTGCCGCGCGAGCTCACATTTGATCAAAAACAACAACGTGGTTGATGATTCCTGAGCGGGTGTTGCAGCTGTTAACTCGTAATACACACCGAGTTTTTCCGTCGATATCTTAAAATGGATGAAACATGGCTCCATCACTACACTCCTGAGCCACCAATCGCACAGTCGGCTGAGTGGACAGCGGACCGGTGAACCGTCTCCGAAGCGTGGAAAGACTCAAAAGTCCGCTGGCAAAGTAATGCCACTGTTTTTTTGGGATGCGCATGGAAATAGTTTTATACGATTATCTTTGAGAAGGGAAAAACCATCAACAGTGACTATATATGGCGTTATTGGAGCGTTTGAAGTTGTCGAAATCGCGGCAAAAACGGCCCATATGAAGAAGAAAGAAAGTGTTGTTCGACCAAGACAACGCACGGTGCACAAGTCATTGAGAACGAAGGTCAAAAAGTCATGAATTGGCTTCGAATTGCTTCCCCACCCACCGTATTCTCCCAGATTCTGGCCCCAGCGACATTTTCTTGTTCCCAGACCTCCAAAAGGATGCTCGCAGGGAAAAATATTTGGCCGCAATAAGAGGTGATCGCCGAAACTGAGGCCTATTTTTGAGGCAAAAACGAAGGGGTACTACCAAAATGGTACAAAAAAATTGGAAGGGTCGTTATATCGTTGTATCGCTCTTGAAGGAAACTATGTTGAATAATAAAAACGAATTTTTGACAAAAAATGTGTTTTTTTCTTTGTTAGACCGGGGACTTATCAAGCCATCCGTTAAATTCGTTCTTTTTTTCACAGAATGAGTTCCAATTATTTCTTTAAATTTGTAAATTTTACCTCACATTCCGATTTCATCATGAACTTCGTATGTCACCTATAAAGATATTCTTGCACTTTTGAGACGTCCAATGTTTTTCCTTCATAAACTAGAAAAATTTTACTTTAACAAGTAAAAATTTTTATTATTTTCTGTCTAATAAATTTTCTTGAATGTTGTCGAAAAAATATTATACTTTATTTGTGAGATAGTGGCCTGATGCCAGCATTTGTAATACTAATTGTAGTTAAAATTTTCTACGAATATTCAAAGAATGTTCCTAAACTTGACCAGAAGGTTTTATTCCTTGGTGGGTTACTGTTTATTTCAGTGGTGGTCATTACATTTCTTTTTCAAATTAACAAAAATTAAGTGAAAGGTAATTCCGAAATATGTATATTTTATAAAGTCTGGTTTGGTTTCCCTCACGAATCTGTTCATTTTGGGAATTCCAACCGCGGCATGTTGGTTTAGCATGATTAATTCATCATCGAATACCGATGACAACAGACACCATAAAGATGATGAAAACCCATGGAGAAAATGAAGCACCAAGCAAAATAACACAGTGTTTCAATGGGCAAGTGGACGACTCAACTCAGGCTTCCGTTGAATGAGAACGCAAATGGGGCGCCATAATCTGTACGAAACCTTAAACCCTCAACGATGTAATTATCATTAGCGACAGACATGGGCGATCACAGGACATTCGTGTTGTTTTGAAGAGATACAAGTGTTTTGGATATATTCTTTCGTATACTCTGCAATTTGAACATTTGTATTGCATTCATACAGATTGGTTGTTATTAATTAATTAAAAGGAATTATTAGTCAAATAAAATATAAAACTGTATATAACGGAATTCATCAAAATTATAAATTCAAAATTGGCCCCATCAAACCACGATATCGTGTGTGGTGACATTTCTTTCAACTAAAAGAAATTTTTTTCAAAAATAGAATATAAACCTGTATATAACGAAGATTCATCAAAATATAAATCATAGACAAAATTGCCCCCATCAACGCAAGCGGAATAAATCGTGGTGGTGATGTGTGTGTGTAATTTTCTTATCAATTAAAAGAAATTTAGAAATATGTATTGTATTGGAGACATGATACGCAAAATAACCTGTTGCCTAATATTGAATCCAAAGGGTATCAAAATTTGCACAATTCGTAAATTCTGTAAAGAAAATCCAACTAAAGGGACATCGCTGGAATTAAACTCGCTATTTTGAAAAAATAATTGATATTCTATGCATTGGATTAAAAAATATATGAGGCAAAATATGGCACGATGTCCGAGTTGAAGGACCATGGAATTCAGAGATTTGATTGCAGCCTGAACTGTTTGGAGAACTTGTGCAAAATAGTATATTAATTTCAAAAGAAGTCTTTTGTGGGAAATTGTTATTGCAACAAGGTCATAGGGTAAAACGTAGCGGCGATCAGCTGTGGTGTTTTTGGTGAATAGCGACAACCCATACAAACAATTACTCCAACGTTAACCAATAACGTAAACGTATTCGTAGATTCAAGAACAAAAAATACATTCACGTCTAGTTGTTCGTATATAAGCGCGGTCCGAAAAGGCGGCTCGTAAGAGTATCGTAGCGGTTAGTGTGTTACGTGTATCAGTAAGCTGATGCAGAATAATCCGAATATCATAGAGTGAAAGAAAATAGAAAAAGGCGTATAATCGTGAATAAAGATAGTTTATTAACTTTTCACGTACGAAATAAACCTTGAAATGTTAACAACTTTAAATTTTCTTTGTTTCTACTTGTAAATGGTGATTTGTTAAGAGCTTGATAACTTAAAAAAAAAAACGCATAAAATTTGCAAAAAGTCTCATCGGTTCTTTATTTGAAACGTTAGATTGGTCCATGACATTTACTTTTTGAAGATAATTTCATTAAAATTGTTGACCGCGGCTGCGTCTTAAGGTGGTCTCTTCGAAAGTCCAATTTTGGGCAACTTTTTCGAGCATTCTCGGCCGGGGAATAGCCCGAATTTCTTCGGAAATGTTGTCTTCCAAATGCTGGAATAGTTTTGCTGGCTTATTCTGTAGACTTTAGACTTGACGTAGCCTCACAAAAAAATAGTCTAAAGGCGTCAAACTCGGCATGATCTTGGTGGCCAACTTAACCGGTCCATTTCTTGAGATGAATTGTTCCTCTCCACAGTTTTTTCCCTCAAGATGGCCATTAGAATCGCGAGCTGTGTGGCATGTAGCGCCATCTTGTTGAAACCACATGTCAACCAAGTTCAGTTTCTTCCATTTTTGGCAACAATAAAGTTTGTTAGCATCGAACGATAAGCGATCGCCATTCACCGTAAGTTGCGTCCAACAGCATCTTTGAAAAAATACGGTCCAATGATTCCACGCAGCGTACAAACCACACCAAACAGTGGCATTTTTCGGCATGCATGGGCAGTTCTTGAACGGCTTTCTGGTTGCTCTTCACTCCAAATAGACGCCATCTGTGTTTCAGACCGGGGACTTATCAGCCAACATGTTAAATATGAATATTTCCAAATTAGATGTCGAAAAAAAGTTTTTCTCCTCTAAAAAATTTTTGAAATTTTAAAGACATTACTGACCGAAATGAATTGGATGAAAGCATTTGAATATAGGTTCATAATTTAATAAAATTACAAATGCGTCAATTCAATACACGAAATCTTCTAACATATAATACGTCTTAAGATTTTTGTTTGTTAGTAGAGCATTGAATTTTAGTTGGCTTTACTAGTTTTTGTGATTTTTGCCTTCCGGGAGTTGGCATCACTGCTCGTGCATATCTCTCCGTGGAGTGAAGGTGGTCGCGGATTTTTGTTTTACATCAAGCGGATGAACAATTTCGTTTTTTTTGTCGCACTGTTAGAAGCACCGTCCGTGGCAAATTCCTAAAGTTCTTGCTATTTTCCGGCGCTGACTCAATATGTTTTTGTCATGTAAAGTTTTTTTGCTTCGGTGTATGCCTAACGGTGAAACATAATATGGTTTGAAGCAATTACCCATTCATCCTAGTAGAAAAATATTACGAAAGCCCGGTGCGGACTCAAATGGTACCGTACGCTTATATTGATAGTTAGTCAACGCCCAGTATGGTGAGCAATACTAATACCAAGCGGTGTGGGGCTGGTACGCATAAGCCATAAAGTATTAATATTTATACATGAAGGTATTGATTATAGCATAAAGTGCGGTATTACTAAATAATACGCAAGGCCAGTATTGAGGGTTAATACAATTTATTAATTCATGTTTGTAGTTTAAATAAAAACACGTAACAAAACTTTTCCCTTTAAGTATTAGTAACTCATAAAGTACAATATAGTCTGTCATCATTTTTCATGCAAAGTATTCTCTAAATTCTAGTCCCATCGCAAGGCACTGAGGCAATGCAGTAAAACTTTACAAACTTTTGTAGTGCGAATTTGGAAAGCTTATGTTAGTGTCTCGCAGCGGCATCTAAATCGAGAGAGAGGATTCTGAATATAGGCAAACATTACGGAAGAGCATTCGGAAAACTTCTTCAGGCCGAACAGAAAAGAAGTTAAGATGTTTTTTGAAACTCCAAATCTCTGTATTATGAACACATGTTAAATTTTTTTCATCTGGCAAACTCCTTCATATAGAAACAGCGTGGTTACAAAAAATAGGAAAAAATAGAAAAAAATTAGAAATGCGGTCTGTCATTAAATATTTCATAAAAAAAGGTTTTATAGGGACAAAAAATAGGTGAAGTGTTAGCGTGAAAGTGCTCCTTCATAATGCAACAGTAAAAAATTGGGTTGCTGAATTTAAACGGTTCGTGCAAGCATTGAGATGGAACCAGACGTAGTGCGACGTCGCAAGAAACCAGCAACAACAACAGAATTGTTAGCCAAAGTGCTGGATATGGTAATATAAATTGCAGGACGGACGAATAAAGTGGGTGAAATTTGCTAATATCAATGGGCATCTCAAATGATCGAGTCATTTCAATTTTGCATGAAGAACTACAGATGGAAAAAGCTTTCTGCAAGAATGGGTGCCGCAATTTGATTAAGCAGTCGATCATAAAAAGCATAAGAATGAACATTTCTCAAGCTGTTTGGATGTTTTAAGCGAAAAAATGGATGTACAAGCTCCAGAGACAAAAGAAGCAATTCAAATATGGACTGAAGCTGGAGGAATGGCCGCCAAAGGAGACAAAGAAGCAATCAATAGGGCAACGGTTTTTTGGGACTTCAAAGGATATTTTATTGATTGACTATCTGCAAAGGGTAAAAAATAAATGTCAGTAGTACTAAACATATTGGCAGACCTTTTTAGATCAATAGAGAAGGGTACAAATTCGAGAAAAACGGTACCCAGCATCAGGAACCACAAAACACATAATTTTTCCATCGAAGACTAACAACAACAATTACAGTTGTAAACGCACTATTTTGAGACCCTTGAGCGAATACTATTTTAAGTCGGGATAGAATTTGCTAGAAAGGCGTTGGACTAAGTGTAATTCGAAGTTTCTGATTAATGAAGAAATAAAAAAATTTTTCGAAAACTAACTACTCTCTTGCATTGATACGGGCTCTAAGAAAGTTTCCCGAAGCGCCCTCGTAAAAATGCTAAACATGATTATACTTACCAAGTGCTTGCTATGTCACAAATATTATGTTTTTCGTAAATTTAACGTTACGTTGAGTTCCCAGAAGTATAGGTATATTTACTCGCGTCTAATTGGCTTTAATGTTGCGAGAAAAATAAACTAAAAGGCCCAATAGTTTTTATCAAACGGCGACATATGGTCATTATGGTTACGGGGAATTGTGATAGTTAATTACGGCGATTTATAATACAGGGATGTAAATGCATTTGCATATAGGAGTGTATTATTACAATTGAATAGGTAAGCGTGAACCAATCTATAAATACGAAGGACGGTAATGACCACGTACCGGCCTTTTTTTTCTGCCGAGTGTTTTTAAAACAATATTTTGTTTGGAGCCTAGAAAATATATATGCTTGAAGCAGAATGTGTTTGGGAGTATCGATGTTAGCAGAAGCGATTTTTTGAGGGTGTAGCAATTTTTTTTCGAGACCATGTAATTTTTTAGAACTATTTTTTCTGGCAAAAAGAATTAAAAGAAGAAATTTGAGCATGGTACACACGAATTTTCATTGTTGCGCGTGCAGTGGAGTGTTGGTTTGCTGTTTATGAATGGACGGGGCATACGGAAATTACTAATGTTTTGTGTTTAAATTTATTTAAATTCATAAATGTGGCATAAGGCACGTGATTTTATGTGAACATAGAGGTAATGGTGAAAGAATGCGAACGCTTAGCACTAATAAATTGGATTTCACTAACTCCAATTTTCGTTCACATTTTGGGTCGAACAGAAAAAATGTGTCAAATACCAGTCATTTTGCACAAAAATTTTCGTTCTGTGGAAAAAGGCATTCATAAATTAAGGAAAAAACTTAAATGTATTGATGAAATTGTAGTTAACGCGTTGTAGTGCAAATATGTTGATAAAAGTGTTTATTAATCGTATCTATTCTTTGCTTTATAAGGTTTAAGGGAAGAGTCTAAAAAAGACAAACACAATACATTTCGTATAGAAACACTCATTAAGAAGGAGTAACGCGAATTCTAAAACTATAGTAGGAGAGATAGGTGAAGGGTAGGGAGGTGCATATCTCTCTACGCGCGGGGGGGGGGCTAATTTCCTTAAAAAATTATGGAGCTAAACCAAATTATCAAGCATTGGGAAAAGTTGGGCAAAAAAACGGGCGATGCCAGATTGAATTTGTATGGGAAAATAGTTTTTAAATGTATGGGCCTTTTTCAAGGTGAATTTGAAAGTAATTGAGATCTTGGTAGTACTAGCATGTGACAGTAACGTAGAGCTTTGCATGGTGTCCCTTTTTTCGCGCCAACGAAAAAAAAAATGATAAAGACCCAACATTGTTAAATGGTGTGACCAATGTTCTTTTAATTGGAAACAAAAGCGTATTTTCTCGTAGATCATGTAAAACATTTAACGGTGCTGGCATTTCTTTATTGCCAGCAAAAAAGCTCCATATCATTAAAGGGGTGATTTGGTTAAGAGGCTTGAATTAACTTTTTTTTTAATAAAAAAAACGCATAAAATTCTGCAAATCTCTTTATCGGGGTTCTTTATTTGAGAAATCGTTAGATTGGTCCATTGACAGTTTACTTTTTGTGAAGATAATATTCGCATTTAAATGTTGACGTCGCGGGCTGCGTCTTAGGTGGTCCATTCGGAAAGGGTCCAATTTTGGGCAACTTTTTGAGCATTTCGGCCGAATAGCCGCGAATTTCTTACGGAAATGTTTGTCTTCCAAAGCTGGCGAATAGTGTGCTTGCTTAGTTTCTGTAGAACTTTAGACTTGACGTATTCCGCCCACAAAATAGTCTAAAGGCGTCAAATCGACATGATCTTTGGTGGCCAACTTACGGCGGTCGGCTTTCTTTGAGATGAAGATTTGTTCCCGAAGTTTTCCCTCAAAATGGCCATAGAATGCGAGCGTGTGTGGCATGTAGCAGCCAATCATTGTTTGGAAGAACAGCATGTCAACCAAGTTTCAGTTCTTGTCCATATTTTGGCAAAAAACGAAACAAGTTTGTTAGCTCGAAACGATGAAGCGTCATGCCATTCAGAGCGTAAAAACGTGCGTCGAAACCAGCATCTTTAGGAAAAAAAATACGGTCCAATGATCGCAACCAGCGGAAGTAAAAACCGACAGCAAAACAGCTTGCATTTTTCGGGATGGCATGGGCTAGTCTTGAAACGGTGCTTTCTTGTTGCTCTTCACTCCAAATGCGGCAATTTATGCTTATTTCGTTTAGCAATTTCAAACCAAGAAATGGAAGCCTCAATCGCTGATCAAAATTTGTCGGATAAAAAAAGGCGTGATTTTCTGCAACTTTTCTAAGGGCCCTTCACTGATAAATTCGACGTTTGTGGCTCGTTAGTAAGTAGCTATTCATGATGAATGTCAAAGATACTGAGCATCTTTTCTCTTTGACACCGTTGTCTGAAATCCCACAGTGATACTGTCAAATCTGAATGCCATGGAAAATCCTAACTCAAAAAAGGAATCACCGCTTTAGCGTAACAGCATGTAGAACAAAATTGTCATTTTTGAGAAGCCCTACCGGTCAATTATGTTGTGAAGAGCTATGTGAGCATGTGTTTATGAAGAACTTGATTCTTGAATTGTGTCCCAATGGCGCTTACGAAAAGAAGAGCCGTTTGGCCTATAATATCTTTCAAAGTGTGAGGAAAAAAAATAAAAAAAGGAACAAAAGTGATGCAGCTATAGTTTTTTTGTATGAGATGTCCCTTTAGCTGAAAACATAAAGTGCGAAAAATTGTCTCAAGTTTTGTGTATTTTTCGTTTATTGTTAAAGAAAGTGTTATAAAAAAATTGGTGTTATTTTAAACGCGTCACCCAATATGGGAAAAGTAATTTATAGCTTATTTTAGGATTAAAGGCCTCTAATGGTTAAAATAACATCGAGAGGAGCGTGGCCTCTGCTTCTCTTTCGCCGATTGTTTTTGTTTTGTTATTGGTTGTTTTTATGTTTCTTGTTAAGCATTGTTGTTTGTTTTTTATTGCAGCTTAAAATCATAACGATTGACTGAACGTACTACAAGTTGTGAGCTTAACCAACAGAGTAAAGAAGAATGTTTGGATGTCAAATTATTTGGGCAAAGCCTATATAGACTGGGCAAGATGGTTGGGATGGACGGCAGCGCTTTTCGGAATTAACGTACATTTCCCTGCATCAGCATCCTCTAACTTGGCAGCAAAACTATCAGCGGCAATTATTCAGAATAAATTCTGGGTAATCACTCAACCAAAGTGAAAAATAACTTGAACCTTCCGAAAGAGGGTTTATGATAGTCCGGCTTTTGCGAAATAAATTTGTTACAAACATGTATCTTTTCCTTTGCCAACTGTCAAATCATCGATTTGAGTGCAGTCGTTGGTGGGTTTATTTTTGAGTGCGTGCTTCCTCGTTTAGTTCTATGTCGTTTTGTTTTGGTTATTGTTTTCGAGATTTAAGTTTTTGATCGCCAGGTTTCCCTGGTTGAAATGTGTGCTGATTTCAGATATAGCTACCACAATAACAGGTTGGCTTTGATAAGTCCCGCGGTCTAAACAAAGAAAAAACACATCTTTTTTTTATCAAAATTCGGGTGTTTTATTATTCAATCATAATTCCGCGTTAAAGAGCGATCAAAATGACGATTATAACGACGCTGTCCAGATTTGTTGATACCGATTTTGGTAGTACAGCCTTCGTTTTGAGTCCCTCAAATATGCCTCAGTTGGCGATCCCTCTTCATTGCAGGCCAAAATTATTTTTCCCGTGGCGACATCCGCTTTGAGGTGCTGAGAACAAGAAAAGTCGTTTGGGGCTCAGAATCTGGAAGAATGCGGTGGGTGGGGAAGGCAATTCGAAGCCTAGGATTCCATTGAAATTTTTTGCCGATCGTTCTCAAAAATGACTTGTGGCAGCGGTGCGTTTGCTTGGTTGGTAACAATCTATTTTTCTTCTTAATATGGGCGCGTTTTTGCCGAGCCGCCGATTTCGAAACTTGCAAACGCTCCAAAATAACGCCATATAGGATGAGTCTCTGTTGATAGGTTTTTTCCCGGCTTCTACTAAAGGATAATGCGAATAAAAACTTATTCCGATGCGCATCCCAGAAAAACAGATGGCCATATTGCGCAGCGGACTTTTAAGTCTGTCCCGGCTTCGGAGACGGTTCACCGGCTCGCTGTCGCACGTCACCGACGTGTCGATTGGAGGACGTCAAGGAGTGTAGTGATGGAGGCATGTTTTTCATCGCATTGTTAGCATATCGAACGGAAAAAACTCGGGTGTATTACGAGTTAACAGGCTAGCAAACAACCGTCAGGAATCATCAAGCAACGTTGTTTTGTTTGTTTTGGTCAAATGTGAGCTCGCGCGGCAGCCCATTTTGGCATAGAGGCTTCCGCATATCCAAATATTGATGAATGATAATGACCAACACGTTCTTTTGATATCTTTATAGGCCTCCCTGCTAATCGTCGATGCAAAACGTTCAATTTTACGGTCATTCAAAGTCATTCTTTGTGGATTTTTTTTGATGTTTTCGTCGGTACGCACCGTCTTTGCGGGCGCCCACTGCGCGTTCAGCCGTCCTCCGCGTGATTCATTTCACCACGGTTAGAAATTTTTGCATACCAGCAATGCATTATTTTATTATTTTCATGTTAGCGGTGATAAGGGCGGAAACAGGCAATTGAGCGTACCAAATGCATTAGGTAAGTCTAACTTATTGCAATTATTTTCGTAGGCTTTATGGAGCAGATATAGATTAAGGAAACAGGTTAATAGAGGCCAGTTGAAAGAAGAAAACCTCAGATCCAAATCTTATACACGCCTGACTGTACATGTTTCCGGTCGGGCGAATTGAAACCTTGTCCACAGCCTTTAGTAATAGATAGGTGGCTGGGAGAGATAACTCAATTTTGGGGCACCTTTATGCTAACGGTCCTTAGATGGAGAAAACATTTGGAGAGAAAATTGTCGCTTCTTACGAAATTGAAAGTCATTCATTTTCTCGAGCCACTGTAACATCATCATTGTGATTTCCTGGGCGAGTGCCCGTGAAACTCTTGATCAAGCCACAATTTTTGCTCTGCAGCCGTATTTTTCCCTTTCAGAAAACAGTATTTTAAATCAAAAACACGAAAGGTTCTTTTTTTTCATTTTTTTCACAATAACAAAAGTGGCTGTGCACAAGAGACGCCTCTATCGTCAACAAACTAAATTTTTGACGTCTAATTTTGACACGAATCATTTGAAGGTCTGGTAACTATAGAGTAAAATAGATATGGCATTTAATACTAACAGAGTGTGGCGGCATGCTATGTGTCCAGAGCCGGGCCGAGTTATCAGCCGACCTGTTGATATTTTATCATCGCGAATTATGGCTCTTATGACCAACAGACGCAAAATTTTGCTTCGCGATATTAGCGAGAAATTTTTGCAAAAAATCCTCCTAGTGATTTAATATTGCTAACTATGCATGACAAATCAAATTCGGTTCAGTTGCTAGAATATATGCTGCCATAATATATTCCGCTCAGCCGCGATATGACCTTATATGGCCCCAGTAGGTCTTTTCAGCTTGACTTTTGCTTTCGAAAATTTTGTACAAAAAGTAAACTGAATGGTATCATCAAAGTTTGCAAGGTATGATTGAAATCGGTTTCAAAATTTAGATATAAGATCCGGATATATACTCTTTGCGGCCGATCTAGGCACTCATATTACCAGAGGGTCCAAAGTTTGTACCGCCTTTAATTACGTGAAATTTTGCAGACGATAGCATAATTAAATTTCTAGCCTAGGCCATATACAGTATTTGCTCACTCGTTGCACAATTTAGAATATATGCTCCACATATATGTACTATTCGATTTTGGGATAATATTTTAGAATATTACATTTTCAATGAAGATTATTATCTGGAGATTTGGATATTTTAAACAAAAAAATAGATTGCATACCGATTTTTTACAATGCGGGTTTAAGATTTAGGCTAAAGCCTCCACAGTATTCGTCCTTCCGTTTGTTACGCAATATGGCTAAAGAGTATCCACATTTAATCAAAATTTGTGATGATTTCGGCCATATGTAGCCATATGTTCCTACACATTGCACGGGCAAATCACGCTTTCCACAGGACGGTTTGAGGATTTGGGAGATAGATAGGGCTAATGTAGCAAAATTTGCAAAAAATGGTTCGCAGTTGTCCTTATACCTCTAATACATGTGCATCCGCCCGATAATGATGAAGTTTTTTTGTGCAATCTGCATAGAAATGGGCTCGTGGCATTATAATGGTCCCATATGTGTTAGTCCGAGTTATATTATTTTTAAGTCTATAGATTGTGTAGAAGAAATAAAAAAATGTTCTCGCTATATCGGTTCAGATTATAAAATATTCTGAATATCGGGAGTATAATAACCTTAATACAGCACCAACAAATTTTGAAGGAGTTGAGATGGTATCGAAAATTGTTCGGTCTACATAGTGGTTATTTGTATACATATAGTCGGCGCCCCCGAACATTCAGATTTTTACTATGTTTTTTAATATGGAGTAATGGGGTGTTCAATAAAAACTCGATTTTTTGATTTTTAACTCCATGAATATTGAAGGGCAAGATAATCTAATAAAACATTTAATTTCGTGAAAATATGTTATTTAGTTTGGTTATTTAGATTGTCTAAGCTGCTTCATTGTGTGCCTGCCTTCATACATTAAAAACGCCAGCAGGCATTATTGTAAATAACAACGACGCACTTGCAAGATACAAATTTTTCGAGACAATATGGCAAAACTATTTTCTTGTGTTCATGCTTTGGCAAAAGGCAAAACCAAATTTAAAAAGTTTTTCTATTTTTCGCATTTAATAGATTTTACATTTTACTTGCGACTATTTCAACAATTGCTGCTGCCGTTGAAAGAGGAGAGAACGTGTGTGCAATCTTTGTTTTTCAATTGCTTTCTGCGCTTTTAGGGATATGAAGAAATAATTTTGTTCGTTGTTTATCTTTTCATCGTTCCTGAAGAAACTTTTATCCATAATCGTGACAAAATTGAAGCATTGAAAACTATTGTTTTTTTTTGTGTCAAGTTAAAATGGTTTTAGTTTTGTTTTTATTGCCTGTGGCCCATATGGTAAGGAATGTTAAAAGCTTTTTGCAAGTTGACAGATAATTCGTAATAACAAAAATAAATAAATATGACATTGCTAGCCGAAAGATTGTGTACATTTTCATCAAAAAGAGTTTTTTACTGATTTCACTACAAAAGGGTAAATATTTGCACTCAACGGAAAAAAAAATTGTTTCCAAAACCAAAATTTTCTAAAGAGGAAAAGCTTTTGCTTTCCCAAAAGTAGTGCCATTGGAGCTTCATAGACTTTAAGAGAAACAGCGGTTCACGAACAAAAGATAACTTTGTTTAGTATTGGGAAGAAGTTTTTTGTATGTTTCATAGTCCATCTTGTCAACCAAAGTATTTTCGTTAAGAACAAGATGAAATGAGAATTAATTGTGAATAAGCGTGTAAGCCCATGGACGACTTCAAGTATTACTACCTGATATCTGTCAGGGCAGTGAGTAAGTTGCAGCTTCTAAGGTGGATGTGATTAAAATTTTTGTAATATTTTACGCAAACAAAGTAAGCAACCTCAAATGTTCTCTTAACAACATAAGAAGGTACGTCCTATGGCTTGGATAAAAATGCGGATCAACATATCTGCTTTCCAGAATAAAATATAGTGGTGTATCCTTAGATACCCTTTTAATAGTTTTTATTAAAGTCATAATGTTGTTTGGCAAAAGATTATACATCTCAAAGCAGCCCGATTACCTATACAAATACTGATATTCTGTAGGTCGTAACAGAGGGAAGACAGGCTGAATACATTCGACACGCAATGTTTTTGATGCGTCTTTGGAAATGCTCGTACGCATCAACACTACAAACTACCATTAAAACAAAACTGTATAATTTCTATATGATACGTAGAATTTTTTGATACGTTTTATTTTTCGCGCACGTATATTGTAATACTACTAAATTTTTGATGAACCTTTATAAATTTTTCAATCTATATTACATATGCTATATTATCAAAATGTATATTATGTTGTAAATAGGAGTACGTATAAATAAAACTAATATTTTTTAAAAATTTGCATGAGTTTTTTAATGGATTCTAACCGCTTGACATCAAAAAATTGTTTTGAAGAAAATTAGGATTTTTTCTAGATGAATCTCTCACGAAATTCTTTGTCGGCAAGGGAAAATTTTAACATCAGCTGTGTACGCAGTGTCTGTTTAATTACTTACTCTGTTTTTTACCTTTTTGAAAACAAAAAAAGTAAATTAGTCCATTAAGATGTATATGGAAAAGCGAGTTATAAAAAAAAGAAATTAAGGAGTCTTAGCCTGTAGTAGTTTTTGTGTAAATTTTGGCACTCCCCGGTGATTACACTAATTCTCGGATCAGGTTAATGCCATTCATGCAGAGGTAAAGGTATTCTTTATAGTTGCGGGCTGGGTTTTTAGAATTCTTTGACTGAAGCCATCTTTTTGCTTTTGATAAATCTGCGGTGTATGCACGTGCAGAAAGGAAGGAAGATAGTGTCATCTCCTAAGAAAAATGTTTATTTTTCGATGGGGTACATAAAATGGTTGGTCGAAATCAAATACATAATTTTTTCGAGAAAATCAACATGTTTTGTTGCGACAAAACATGGTTTTACATGTTTAACCTTCCAAATATAACAGCAGTTTTAGCTCTAGGAGGTGATCAATATTTTCTTCCTCATGGGTGTGGGGCGAGGCATGTATAGTTGATTTGTA
>PGFW01029716.1:4180-15065 GCA_003123925.1 Haematobia irritans | reverse complement strand
CCTATAATTTTGCAAATATGGTTTTTTTTTTGTGTTTGTCGATATTTCAGGAGTTTTCTTTAATTTCTTTCTAGTTTGGCCAACAACGGTTTCGCTAGATGATGAATGAATAGATTGTAGGATGGTTTTTGATTTCGTTTAGAAGTTTTTTTACGTTTTATTGCTGCTTCTTCGTTACCACGTCTTCGTGTGAAATTACAATGACTTTTTATTTTCCTTAAGAAATATTTTTCCATTGTAGGTTTATGTTTTGTGTGAGCTTATGTTGTTTTTGTGTTTTTTTTCTTGGGGGGTTTCTTTCACGCCGAATGGTAGTGTGGTCTGAAGGGTTCACTAAAAAGTCAACTTATTTAATGTTGAGTCTTTCTTCCGCATGAAAAAAACATTCGGAAATAAAGAACATTGGACGAACGTAAAAAAATAATGTTTATTGGTTCAGAAATAACGAAATACGCTAATTTTTATTATGTTATTTTTTTAAGTATTGATAGTGTAAAGATTGGTTCGTCGGACAAGCCAAAAAGAACTGAGAAACATTAAACTTTTGGTTCAATGACTTGGAGAAAGTGAAAAAGTTTTCGGTTTTACTAATGTTGAAATTTCAGTTAGTCAACTATTAACCTCAATTCTTCCCATGGAAGTGGGAGGTCTGCAACTATGGATGTATTGAATTCACTTTCATGAAAATTTCAATGCCAACAGTGGCGTTACGTACCTATTGAAGGCTGTGGAAAATTTTTTATTTTAGATAAAGTTTTCTAGCACTTCAATTATTTAAAAGCCTCATTTTAAAAAATTTACTTTAATTCTTTTTTCAGTAGATTTTCACCCAATTGGTGATGTTTTTTGTCCTTGTCTTTTAAGCATAACTCTTAGTAAACAGTTTAGTAATTGTGAAATTTTTCTTTTTGTTTTTTCTTTTTTTTTTTTTTTGAAATTTTAATCATAAACACATTAAAGGAAAACTGAGTTTGTTTTCGAGCTCCTCCCATCCCATTCCATAGCACGTTATTTATAGCCACATTTGTGAGAACCAAAATTGAGTTGTTTGTTTCCCCAAAACTTGTTCTGTTGTGTTGATGATGTTGGTTTCTCCTATTTACATTTTCAGCAATAGAAATGTCGTTGCGGGAAATCTTATGTGTGTGTGCGGTGTTTTTTTTAGTGCGCTCGCGGTAAGAGACACACTGTTTTTTTGTCTAACAAATCAAACTTCCTTTTATTCCATGTCCATATGTGATATAGAATCATGGGATTTTATGGTTTTATTATTCTTATACATGGAGGAGTCTGGGAATTATATGAATTCAGGGGCAAAAAGTGGTGATGGGAGAATGCCAGAAAGCTAGTGATTTTGGTTAAGGAATTTAACAAGATTTAGTTGTAATTAATAATCGGCAACATTCGAGAATCATAAATCTAAATTTAGAATTTATCAATTTTATTTCCATAGAAATTTTACAATCGAGATCTAAAATAGTAAATTTAGAAATTATTAAAATTTTATTTCTTAGAATTTATCAAAAATTTTGTCAACTCTCTATTTTTCTATTGAAATTTTGTTAATTATTAGTTTCTAAAGTGGAATTTTCTCAAATTTTGTCAATTATTTTATTTTTATGAAATTTGTTAACTATTTTTTTTATAGAAATTTTTGAAATTTTATTTCATATGAAATTTTGGGTCAAATCATAATTTTTAGGAATTTTGTCAATTTGTTATTTTCTTTATTAAAAAATTTTGTCAATTTATATTTCTATAGAATTTTGTCAATTTATTTTTGCAAATTTGTCCCAAATTCTTCCTCTCTTATAGAAATTTTGGTCAAAATCTGTATTTCTTAAAATTTTGACCCAATATTTTATATTTCTATAGAAATTATTTCTATAGTAAAATTGGTGTCCCAAACTTTGTATTGCTCCTATAGAATTTTTTATTTTGTTTATATGATTACTTTGCTCCAAAAAATTGTATGTGTATGAAAATTTTCTCATAACAAATTATATTTCTATAGACTTTTATTTCTATAGAATAAATTTTTTTTTTCTATTTAGAAGTTTTGTAAACCTCGCTTATTTCTAATGAAAATTTTTATTTCTATGGATTTGTCCTTTCAATTTCCTAATAGAATACAGATGTATTGCGGGCTTTTCAAATTCATATCATAGTCTAGTAATTCGATTTTGGTCTACCATATTCATTATTTATTTTTTTTTCGAATATCAGCATCAATTCTGGCTTAACGATAATTGTGGTTAGGTTTAGATACTATATAGAAATTACAAAATTTTTAATCCGTTTTACATCCATAATTCGATTAACAGGTTTGAGGAGTGTTATAGGAAAAATAACTACATTGAAAGTGGGGTACTGATTAATTCGATTTTTGTGGGTTAATTTTGTGGTACCATTTTAATTTGTATTTACATCTAAATGTTCTAAAACCTCTCTTATCGTCCCGGAATTTTAATCTGATATGTATTTTGGTCAAAAAAATAACTATATTAAAATGGTACCTGAAACTCGAATAATATCGACTTATTGTTTTTTTATTATGTGAAATTTTTGTTTTTAAACCCGGCTTATTCGGATTGATTGTTTGACATAATCGATAATTATAGTTGGTATCATATTTAATATTGAATTATATAAATGATGATATAATATCTAATATTATTTAATAGGTAAATAGTCGTATTCTTTGTTTATTTATGAAGACTCCTCTCAAATCGATTTTGTAATAATCGGATGTTTACCATGTTAACCTAAAATCGTCTTTAATTCGATTAAATAGATATTATTATGTTTTTTGGACCAAAATCGTTTGATATAATTCGATTTCATTTTATTGAAAAATTAATATGTCCTAATTTATCTCATTATCTAAGAATCTTGAATCTGAATTTGTTTATATAATAAAATCTCTTTCAAATCGATTTTAATCTGAATTAATATATAATTGTTTCTTGGACCAACCTCGTTATAAATTCGATTGTTTTCAATATGAATTGTATCCAAATACAAATCGTTGATTCCTGTTTTTCTACGAATAGTATGCATAAATCATGTCTATTAAAGTTTGATATTCTAAAATCCTTCTCTAAATAGATCATGTGTTGCAGATTTGGGACATATATATCTCCGTATTTGAAAATTTTTTGGTCATAATAATAAGAATTTATTCGATATTTTCTATTACTAATTGCAACCAACCTCTTCTGCTGAGCCATTTATATTCAATTAGTGTCTATCTTGAAAATTTTTTATTAATCAAGTAATTTAGAAAATATAATATGTGTTGTTGTAAACCAATATCGGTATTTACATAACGGACTATTAATCGGATTTATTTTCATCAACTTCCTATTTACTCCTAATGCGAGTTGTATTAATCTAAATCGAGAAATTAAGAATCTTTTGTTAAAAACTATGACAGATTAATTTGGGGGGCTATTATGATTTTATAGGTAGCCCCTAATTCGAATAAATTCGTTACTTGTCGATTTTCATTATTACTTAAGCTTGTCCCAAAACCCTCCTCGGTTTATTAATCAATTGTGTATGTTTCAGAGATTTTAGATTCGATTACAATTTAGTTTTCCTATAAAATTTAATTGGTTTGGTGATACCTAATATTTTTAAAGAATTAATTCGGTTCTGTTCTATAATACGATATTTTCAACACTTTCCCAAAGGCGATTTAAACGGTATTGTCTTCGTTGAAAAAAAACTTAGTTTGACAAATTGGAATGTAACGTGGTTCTTATATGTTAGTCATCTCTGATTACGATATTAATCGTATCATTCCTTAGTCTGGAGTATTCTATATACTTCCTTTCAATATTTCGTATTGTGGTAATTACTTATTACTAAAAATCTATTTGAGTCAATTCACAACTCAAATTTCGACTATTTGTTGATTTTCTCCATAACCACCTGAAGTTGGACAAAATCGATAATCAGAATATAATTAATGTGGATTCTCTAAGATAGATTCCGTTCTTTTAGTTATCTTATTAATCGAATTTCTTTAGAGTTTTTTAAACCCTCTCAACCGGATTTGAGTTAAGCTGGAATATATCATCGCATTATTTATAAGGATTGATACATATTATACCTGTCATTAATTTCTTTTCCGTCGATCAGATATTCAAGGTTTTGCAGAATAAAAACCATTTATATTCGATTTCCTAGAAGTGTAAAATTTATCAAAACAAATCTTTGTCCCAAATTTTATTTGATTTATCTTTATTTGTATTTTGTTAACCTATAGATTTGAATATCAGTCTTTTAGAACGTACGAATTTAATTGGGTGTGCCCAAAAAATTATTCTTAAACTCTTTTTCTATAGAAAATTTTGTCAAAATTTATTTTCTATAGTAAAATTTTTTTTATTTCTATAAAATTTTGTTAAAATATTATTTCTAAAGAATTATCTAAAATTTGTCATACATTTTCATTTCTATAGAAATTTTGTCAAATTTTATTTCTATTAGAAATTTTGTAATTATTCACTTGATTTTTTTTATTTATTCTGTATAAATTTGTTAAATATTTATTTCCTAAAGAAATTATCTCAAAATTGTCAAATTTATTTCTATAAGAATTTGTATTTTATTCTACATATAAGACTAATATTTACTTATGTGTACATGATTATAAGTGAAATGTAATTATTAATCTTTAAATTTGTAACCTATATATACTTATTTTGTCTAATTTGAAATATAATTTTCCATTATTAATTTATATAATAATTATCAATTCATCCCATAAACTGTTATGAACCATAATTTTTTCTCCTATTCGTATATATTATTTACAATGTTTAAATTTCTCTATGTTTATACGTAATATATATTTTCTTATTCTTTTCTATACATAAATTTATGTTCTATATTATTTTGCTTATAAGTATTGTTTTTTTGTGGGTATGTGGTGGATCATAATTTCCAAGAGCTTTTCTTAATTAATTTCTACTTCTTAGTTGTGCCAATCTCTGGTATAAATTTGTTCATAGTATGATTATTATTGTATAGATATCGTTTTTTTAGGTATTATGTTTTGCATTTCTCTTGAATTTTACGAAAGATTAGTTTTTTACGATTTTTTGTACTGCTTTTCTTTCTAGTCAGAACCACATTTTCAGTGGTGATAATATTATCAATTTATCCGACTTTGGATACAAGTTTTTTTTGCCTCCTTAAGTCTAATTGAATTGTTCTCATATTTGCTGGTTAAAATTTTTTGTGTCGAAGTCTTTATGTTATGTTCGTCTGTGTAATAATTTTTTTTTTGTTAACTTGGGTTTCATTCATCGTTTCGTAAAATGATGTGTCATTGAGAGTGATATTGTATCTAGAGAGGATCTATTTGTCACTAAAAAATAAGTTTGCTCAAACACATTTTATATTTATACTGTTGTCGTTCTTTCTTCCGATATAAAAAAAAAACATACGATTTGTATTAAAAAATATAACATTGTATTACGATCCATCGTAAAAAATTTTGGTATATAATTATGTTATTTTTTTGGGTACAAGAAAAAATAAATATTCGATACAAATTAATACAGCTAAATTTTTTTTTATTTATGGTATATTTATTTGTCTTAAAATTAGTAGTTTTTGGATCAGTGCTAAAGATGTTTCTCTTATACAACATTTTTGAAAGGCCAAAAAGAAACTGAGTTAAATATTTAAACTTTTGTTCAATGACTTGAGGAAAAAAGTGAAAAAAAGTTTTCTTGTTCTACTAATCGATTGGACAATTTCAGTTAGTCAAACTATTAACCTCAATTCTCCTCATGGAGAAGTGGAGTCTGCAGACTAATGGATGTATTGAAATTAACTTTCATAGAAAAAATTCAAATGCCAACAGTGGCGTTACCGTATCCTCTATTGAAGGCTGTGAAAATTTTTATTTTAAGAATAAAGTTTAATTCATAGCACTTCAATATTTAAAAAAGCACTTCAATATTTAAAAAAATTTAATTTCCTTTTTTCAGTATAGAATTTTTCCAATTTGTGATGTTTTTGTCCTTGTCTTTTAAGCAGTAACTCATTAGTAAACAAGTGTTAGTAATTGTGAAATTTTTCCTTTTTTGTTTTTCTTATTTTTTTTTTTAAAACTTTAATGTTCATAAAACAACATTAACAAAAGGAAAAAACTGATAATTTTGTTTTCGAGCTACCTCCCATACCCAGATTCCATATAGCACGATATTATATAGCCACATTGTGGGAAGGCAAACAAACTTGGAGTTGTTTTTCCCCAAAAACTTGCTTCTTGTTGTTGTTGATGATGTTGTTTCTCCTCATTACATTTTCCAGCCAAATAGACATGGTGTTGCCGGGAAAATCGTTATGTGGTGTCGTGCGTGGTTTTTTTTTTAGTGGCGGTTAAAGACACATGTGCTACAACTTTATCAGCATGTCCCATATGTAGTATAGAAAATCATGGGATTTTTGTTTCATTATTCTTATAATGAGGAAGTCTGGGCAATCATACTGTTTAGGGCCAAAAGGTGGTGATGGGAGAATGCAGGAAAAGCTAGTGATTTGTAAGGAAATTAACAAGATTTTTTAGTTGTAACTTAAATAAATGGCAAAACATCGGAAACAAAATTCTAAATATTTTAGAAAAATTTTAATTCAAAAATTTTATTTGCCTAGAGGAAAAAATTTAAGTCGGTCATATAAAAATTTTAGGAATCTTGTCAAAATTTATTTCTATACAAAATTTTCAAAAATTTATAAAACTTTCGTCAAAATTTTATTATCTATGACAAATTCTTGTCTAAAATATTATTTCTCTAAGGAATAAGTTTTCTCAAAATTAGATAATTTCATTTATGGAAAATTTTCGTAAGCAATTTTATTCCTATAGAAAATTTTCAATATTTTTATTTCTATAGAAAATTTGTACAAATTCTATTTCTAGTAGAAATTTGAAATTTTATTTCTAATAGAAAATTTTGTCAAATTTATTTCTATTAGAAAATTTTTGTAAAATTTTATTTCTATAGCAAAATTTTGTCAAAATTTTATTGCTATAGGAAAATTTTGTCCAGAGAACTTGTATTTCTATAGAAAATTTTGACCAAATTTATTATCTTAGACTATTTCTCATAGAATTATTCATAAAATGTCAAAATTATATTTCTATAAAATTTTAATTTTGTATTCATAGATAATTTTGCTCAAAATTTATATTCTATAGAAAATTTCGGTCAAATATGTTATTCTATGAAAAGTTTTTGTCAAGAAATTAAAAAAATATTTCTATAGAAAGTTTTTGTCAAAATTCTTAGTTTCTATAAGATTTAATATTGTTATTTCTATAATAATATTTGTCAAAATTTTATTTCCTATAGAAAATTTGTCAAAATTTTATTATTTTATAGAAAGATTTGTCAACATTTATTTCTATTAGAAAATTTTGGTTCAAAATATTTGTTATTATGATTATCTTATAGATTTGGATACACAAATATATTGTTAAATTTTTTATATGTCATATATTATAGTCAAATTATTTCGTTGACTATTTATTTGTCATAATTTTCTTACTTTTATATTCAGTTTTTGTCAAGAAACATCAGCTTGTTTGTCCAGACTCCCGTTTTGTCTAAAGAAGTCTATTTCGTGTCGAAATAGCTTTCTAATTTTTTCTGACTTACCAAAATATACGTCTATAAATGATGTGGTCAATCTATATAATTGTTTTGGTTCCGAAGAAACTCTACTTAGATTTGTGCCTTTTATTTCTATATAGTCAGGTATCCTTGTGTTTTTAAGAATTGTCTTCTATTTCTAAAGATAACCATTTATCTCAAAATTGTCACAATTTTAATTTCTATAGAAAATGATTTGTCCAAATACCTTTTCGTTAGCCTGTTTCTAATAGAAAATTTTGTTTAAAATTGCTCCTTTTTATCCCAGAATGAATTTTGTCAAATTAATTTAATTTTATCATTATACGAAAATAAATATATGGTTCAATGCAATAATTCATATAGTTCCTCTATGATAATTATCTTGGACATCAATCATATTTTATTTCTATAGAATATATAGAAATTAAATTTATTAATTGGTTTCCAAAAGTGTATTTAAGAAATTACATTTTGAATCGTATACGATATAGAATATTTGTCAAATTTTTACCAAAATGTTTATAGTATTTTTTGATCCTATCAATATAGAATTTCAATTTTGTCAAAAAAATAATTGTTGTCATATATTCTTATATGCAACTTATTAGAAATAAAGTGGTTAAGAGTTTTTGGCAATCATTTTATTATGGAAATAATATCCTTTTGAGAATATTAATTTTTATAAAATATTAATTTTAGTAGAAATTTTTTTTATTCTTCTATATGAAGAATATATATTGTATATTGAATATATTTCTTTTCCAAATGAAATGAAATATAATATCTCCTTATGGAAAAATTTTTGAAATACCATTTTGACCAAAATTTTCCTATCCAAATATTTGCAATAACATTTCTTTTTTTACAATTTTTTGCTCCTTATAGTTAGTTATTCTTATTTTTCTGTTCCTCCATATAGATAAAATATCTATAGGGTGAATTTAATTAGAAGACATGGAAATCTAAAATTTACATTCGAGAAAAATGCTAAATCATTGATTTAATTATATTAAAATAATTATAATCAAATTAGTTTATATTCAATAAATTTAATTACATTTCCCTTCATATAGTTTAGTTTCGATTTTTTTGGTAATTTATTCGTTACGATAACTGTATCAATTTTGGTTAACAACAAAAATCAATAAATCGATTTTTTACACCTTCTATCGATTTAAAAGGTTTTTTTCTGCAAAATGCCTGCAATTCGATTGCGAAAAGTTTAATTGCGGTATTCGATCAATTGAATAATCGATTTTTTCCAAACTCAATCCGGTTGAGAGGGTTAAAAAAATCAACAGAAATCGATAATTCTTAAAGAACGGATCATCGATTTTGGTCAACATTAAAATCGAATTAATCGATTTTGTCCAACAGGTGGTTTGAAAATCAACAAAAGTCGATAATTTGATTGTGATTAATTGATAGTATCCACTAATCGATTTGAAAGAGTTTTGAATATCGACTAAAGTCGATTATTCGATTTAGGGCAACATTAGACCCCAATTAATCTAGTTTTTCCAACGACAATCGTTTAATCGCTTTGGGAAAGTGTTGAAAATCGATTAAAGTCGATAATTCGATTTTGGTCAACATTAATAACCTATTAATCGATATTTCCGACATCAATTGATTAACCGGAGGGTTTTGAAAAGCAAGAGTTTTGAAAATCGACTAAAGTCGATTATTCGATTTAGGGCAACATTAAACCCCAATTAATCTAGTTTGTCCAACGTCAATCGTTTAATCGCTTTGGGAAAGTGTTGAAAATCGATTAAAGTCGATAATTCGATATTGGTCAACATTAATAACCTATTAATCGATTTTTCCGACATCAATTGATTAACCGGAGGGTTTTGAAAAGCAATAAAATTCGATAATTCTTAATATAAATTAATCGATATTGTCCCAACTCAATCGATTTGAGAGGTTTTAGAAAATCAACAAAAGTTGACAATTCGTAAAAACGGATCATCGATTTTGGTCAACATTAAAATCGAATTAATCGATTTTGGTCAACATTAAAATCGAATTAATCGATTTGAGGGAGTTTTAAAATCAACAAAAGTCGACAATTCTTAAAAATGGATAAGCCATAATGTTTAAAATCGAATTTATCGATTTTGGTCAACATTAAAATCGAAATTAATCGATTTTGGTTAACATTAAAATCGAATTAATCGATTTGAGAGGGTTTCAAAATCAACAAAAGTCGACTATTCTTAAAAATAGATAAACAATTTTTTTTCAATATTAAAAACCAATTAATCGATTTTGTCCAACATCAATCGATTAAGCGGGTTTCAAAAATCAAAAAAAAAAGTCGATAATTCGATTTTGGTCAACATTTATTAATTTTGAGACAACATCAAAATCGATTAATCGTTTGAAGGGGTTTGAACATTAATTACAAATTAATCGATTTCATCCCACAGAATCGATTAACAGGTTTGAGAGGGTTTAGAAAATCAACAAAAGTCGATAATTCGATTTTTGGGCAACATTAAAAACAAATTAATCGATTTTTCCAACATAAATCGATTAAGCGGGTTGAGAAGGTTTTAAAAATCAACAAAATTCGATAGTTTAGAAAATAAAATAATCGAGTTTGATAAACATTAAAAAAATAATCGATTTTCGAACAATCGAATAATCGATTTTAATTTTTACTGTTTGATAATTTTTTTATTACGGTAACTAAAAATCATTTAATCGATTTTGATCCATATTTAAAGTCAATTAATAGATTTTGTCCAACATCACCGATTAATCGATGTGATAGGTTGAAAATTTTAGAAAGTGGGTAATTCGATTGTGAAAAGTTCAATTACACTCTCTATCAATCGAATAATCGATTTTAACTGGAAATCGATTAATCGATTTTTATCGATATTTAAAGTCAATTAATCGATTTTATCCAACATCGATAGATTAGTCGTTGTGGGAGGGTTTCAACAAAAATCTATAGTTCAATTTTGGTCAACTCTAAATTGGCTATTAATTAATTTTGTGCAACAATGGATTAATCGGTTTTGGGTTGGTTTTTGAAAATCAACAAAATTGGATAATTCTGTAAATAAAAATTAATAGGTTTTGATCAACATTAAACACCAATTAATCGATTTTGTTCCAACTCAATCGATTAATCGGTTTGAGAGGGTTTTCGTCAACATTAAAAACCAATTAACCGATTTTGTCCAACATCAATCGATTAATCGATTAGAGAT
>PGFW01029715.1:15330-33975 GCA_003123925.1 Haematobia irritans | reverse complement strand
AGGGGAAGTATAATACGCTAATAATTAAAGACTATACCAGACAATGGATAAGTGGCGGTCCGAATTATTTTGTCAGGCTTCACTAAGACTATTCAGTCCATTGTGGCCCAAACAGAGCAAAAGCGCACCGAATGCACTGACAAAAACACATAACAGTGAAAGAACCACAAGGTAGTTGCCACCCTTGTATACGTGGGTTTACTGCCGATTAGGTTTCCGCTGCTATAAAGGCTTCAAGATGAAAATTTAACACTTTCGACTGGCAACAGAACTCAACGTGCCGCATTATATTTTCCCGGGTCAAAATGAATTTTGGAAGATTTTCCGGGAAAATTTTGCCAAAATTCGTTATTTCTATACTGATTTTTATCAAAAATTTATTTCTAGTAGAAATATTTTGTCAAAATTTTATTTTGTATAGAAAATTTGTAAATTTTATTTTCTATACGAAAATTTTGTCAAAAATTTTAATTTCTATAGAAAATTTTTGTCAAAATTTATTGTCTAATAGATAAATTTGGCAAAATTTTAATTTTCCTATAGAAAATTTTACTCAAAATTATTTCTATAGAAAATTTGATTCAAATTTTATTTCCTATAGAATTTTGTAAAAATTTTTAATTTCTATAGAAAATTTTTTGTCAAATTTTATTTCTATAGAAAATTTTGTTCAAAATTTTATATCTATAGAACTATTTCTGATCAAATTTATTTCTATAGAAAATTTTGTCAAAATTTTATTTCTATAGAAATTTTATGAATCATTTGTAATTTCTATAAAAATTTTAATCTCTATAGAGAAATTTTTGTCAAAAATTATCTTCATATAGAAAAATTGGCAAAATTTTTTTAATTTCTATGAAAATTTTGTCAAAATTTATTCTATAAGAAAATGTTGTCAAAATTATTATTTCTATCAGAAAATTTTGTCAATATATTATTCTCTTAGCAAATATTTGGATCAAAATGGTATTGTCTATCACCGAAAACTTCTTGCCAACCGTTATTTCTGTACGAATTTTGTCCAAAATGTTAATTTCTATAGAACGATTTGTCATATGATTATTTCTATATGAAAATTTGAGTCAAAACTTTTATTTTCTATTCCGAAAATTATTGTCGAATTTTTGTTAAGTTACACCTTGTAGTTAGTCAATGCAGTGGCTTTAAGCTGAGATCAAAAAAACAACAATAAATTGAAAGAGAACCAACATAACAAAGCAAACGAATGAAATAGAGGAAGCCGCTGCAAAAACAAAACCCAGTCAACTATACTTCAAAATCGAAATGATTTGAGTTTGACCAAAGGAAAGAGACTATGCTTGACAAATTCTTCTTAGGTAGTAGCCGACTATAAAACCCTTTTTCGGCAAGAGTTCAAGTGTATTCACGTTGATTGACGTGAATTACCCGAAATTTATTCTGATAATTGGTTGATAGTTTTTGCTGCACAGTGAGGATGCTGGATGAGGCAATGTGTAATTCCGAAACAGCTGTACATCAACCATCTTGCAAGTCTATAGAGCTCCTGCCACCAAATAAATTTGCACAAGCATACTTTCCTTCTCTTTTTTGTTAAGCTAATCACTTGTAGTTTTAGTCAATGCAATGGCTTTAAGCTGAGATCAAAAATACATCTGGTCCACAAATAAGAAATTTTATTTCTATAGAAAATTTCTCAAATTTTATTTTATACAGATAATCGTTGTCAACATTAATTATTTCTCATGGAATTTTTTTCAAAAATTTATTTCTATAGAAATTTTTTTAAAAAAATTTTATTTTTAGTAGAAAACTTAGTCAAAATTTTATTCTCTATAAAAAGTCTGTCCAAAAATTTTATTTGTAATAGAAAATGTTAATAAAAATTTTATTTCTAATAGAAAAGTGTTTAAAATTCTTATATTTCTATGAGAATTTTTTTTTAATTTACACCATAACCCCGAAAAACATTTTGTCGAAATATTTTAATTTTTCTATAGCTAATGTGTCAAATTTTTATATTTCTATAGAAAATTTTGTCAAAAATTTTATTTCTATTACTAATGTTGTCAAAAATTTTATTTCTATCAGCAATTTGTCAATTTTCACTTTCTAGTAGAAAAATTTCTGTGAAAATATGATTTCTATAGCAAGTTTTGTGTAAGCAATTTGTATTTCTAAGAAATTTCCTAAATTTTATTCTATAGACAATTTTTGTCAACCAATTATTTCAATTAGAAATTTTCTATAGAAATTTTGTCAATTTTTTTTTTTTTGTGTAAAGCTGAAACGTAGTGGCGAGTAAAGTCACAACAAGACCATTGCAGTTTAAAATTCAAAGTCCTAATTTTTGTAACATTTTAATATATATTTGTCTTTTTGTTTGGTTAATTTGTGTTAATTTTTCTTCTTTTGCTAAAGTTAATTTCCCTTGAAACGGTACAAAGATGGTGTGGCGAAATATTGGAAAGAAAAATAAAACAAACTATAAAATTTTTATTATTGTTTTATTACAGCATGACCCTCAAGCCTACAATCTTGTCAAAAAATGTTAATTTTCTATACGAAAATTTTGTCAAAATTTTTGTTTCTATAGAAAAATTTTGTCATAAATTTTACTTTCTATAGCAAAATATTGTCATATCATTTTTATTTCTATATATTTTTTTTTCAAATTTTATTTCTATTAGTTTTTTTTTTTTTTTAATTTTAATTTTCTATAAAATTGTCAAATTTTATTTCACAAGAAAATTTTGTCAACATTTTTGTTGATTTCGCAAAAAATTTTTCGTTTCACAAAAAATCATGTTGCCCTAACTAGCTCAATGTATTTTCCGACCAAATGTTAGCCCGTCATTTCGCAAAGCTATTTTTAATTTATAATATTGGTGAGGAATACAAGACCCTCAAAAGCTATGAAAGTAATCCCTCATTATTTTGCAATCAATTTCGAGAATGTTTGCAGCCTTTTTTCTTATCGAATGCCATTTGTTAAGAAAAGTTAAAACAAAAAAGTGTTTGTTAAATTACTCTATATGCTTTAATCATCGCATTGACCTCCCAGTTTCATAAAATGTATGTTTTAAATTTGTTTCTTAAACTTAATCCTGCAAAGCATAGTAGATGGTATATAAAGCTTCGCTTTGTTCTGAACTTGCTCTTAATCATTTTTCCAATATTTCCTTATATCGTGGAATAATTATAGCAATTTATAGTATACTGCATACACTACATTTATAATATACATGCAACCACCCAATTCAATCGTTAATATACAGTCATTTATAATTCGTACATTTTTATGGATTAAATGAGACTCGAGTGAATGACTGTTTTCTTCTGCGACTTGCTGTGGTTTTCCCGTTTCCGTTCTCGTTTCGTGTCCATCGTCCATGTCATCGTGATTGCCTTCGGTGAATTGTTTTTCCATAATTCCACTTCATCACTTCTCCACATCCTGCAATCGCCGTAGCTAAAGTGTCAATATTAACACTTGTGTTTTACATTGTATACTCGGTGATATAGCTGGAATATAAACACATCAATAACTTCGCCGTTTGCCATTGAATGATAAATCGTCGCCCACCATCACCTACTAACAAGAGCAACCAAAAATCATTCAACATAAACGACAATGAAGTTATTTTAATATGTATATTCTAAGGAAACTGGAAAAACGAATACGTGTAAGGATCAAAGCTATGCGAATGAACAAGGATGAGCTTGCATGCTTATAATATCACGGAATAACTTTATCGATGCCATTGCCAGCGATAGTCATGGTGTTGTCATAATATTAATGCACAACGTTATTACTAATGATTACACCTTCGAAGCAATGCGATATCCTTGGGCTTCCTTCCTAATTAACAACCAAGACGAAATCGACCTGTTGACCATGATGACATCGATCGGGGTTGTGTAAAAAAAAAAAGATAATTTTACCATTGGTGATTGAGTTGAGGATAAATTTAATGCCAATTGTAGAATATTATATAAAGCGAAGTGGCTTAAGAGTAGCCAACCAAATCAGGGTATAAGGCTAGATCAGTGTGGCATCAAATAAGTATCTAGCCTCTTTTGCAGTCTACTGGACTTTGCCCAAATAGAAATACAATTTTTACAAAAATATATAAATAAAATTTTGTCAACATTTTCTATAGAAATACAATTTTGGCCAATTTTCTATAGAAATAAAATTTTGAACCAATTTCTAAATTCTGTTAATATTTTTTATAGAATTAAAATGTTTTGAAGAAATGTTCAAGATAAACATTGTTGCACCAAATGTTTTCCTATTAGAAAATAAATTTTGATACAATTATTCTATAGAAACAAAATTTTGACAAATTTTTTATAGAAAATTTAAATTCTCTTTATATAAAAATCTTATAAAAATAAAATTTTCTATAAAAATAAAAATTTCTATAGAAATAAAATTTTGACAATTTTCTATAGAAATCAAAATTTTGACAATTTTTTATAGGAATTAAAATTTTAAAAAAAATTTTCAAGATAAGAATTTTGACACAATTTCCTATAGAAACGAAATTTTGACAAAATTTTTTTATAAAAACGTTAAATTCTTTTTAATAAAAATAAAATTTCTGTAGAATAAAATTTTGACCATTTTCTATAAAGAATAAAATTTTGCCAAATTTTCTAGCAGAAATAACTATTTTGACAAAATTTTTCTATAAAAATAACATATGACAAAATTTTCTATAGAAATATAATTTTGACAAAATTTTCTATAAAAATAAACATTTTGACAAAAATTTTCTATAAAAATATAAATTATGACTTAAATTTTCTACAAAATAAAATTTGCAAATTTTATAAAAATAACGTTTGTTTTTCTAAATTATCTGGTGAAATGAAATTTTTTATACGAATTAAAATTTTGAAAAAGA
The DNA here is from genome assembly GCA_003123925.1 of Haematobia irritans. Classification (NCBI taxonomy): domain Eukaryota; kingdom Metazoa; phylum Arthropoda; class Insecta; order Diptera; family Muscidae; genus Haematobia; species Haematobia irritans. The sequence continues at coordinate 29,080 of PGFW01029715.1, read as the reverse complement.
AATTTTCAAGAAAAAATTTTGACAATTTTCTTAGAAATAAAAATTTTGACAAAAATTTTCTCAAAAAATAAGATGTTGACATAATTTTCTATAGAAAAGATCAATTTTGAAAACAAAAATTTTCTATAGAAAAAAGTTTGACAAAGTTTTCTAATAGAAATAAAATTTTTGACAAAATTTCTATAGAAATAAAAATTTGAAACAATATTTTATAGAAATAAAATTATTGAAATAACAATTTTTGACAAAATTTTCTATTAGAGAATAAATTTTTTGAAAAAATTTTCTATAAAAAATAAATTTTTGACACATTTTCTATAGAAAATAAATTTGACAAAATTTTCTAATAAGAAATACAAATTTGACAAAAATTTTTATAGAAATAAAAGTTTTGACAAATGTGTCTACAGAAATAAATATTTGAACAAAATTCGGTGTATAAAATAAAACTTGATAAAATTTCTATAAGAAATAAAAAATTTGAAGAAAAATAGTCTATAGTAAAAAAAAAAATTGGGAAACATGTTTTCTTAGAAATAAAATTTGACAAATTTTAGTTTGACAAAGTATTCTATAGAAAATAAGATTTTGACCACACATTTCTATAAAAATAACATTTGACAAAAATTTTTTCTGATAAAAATAACATTTTTGACATAAGTTTCTATAAAAATAAAATTTTGACAAAATTTTTGTATAAAATAATACATGTTTTGACAAAATTTGTGTATAGAAATAAAATTTTGAACTACATTTTCTATAAAAATAAAATTTGAAATATAGAAATAAAGTTTGAAAAAAATTTCTAACAGAAATAAAGTTTTGACAAAATTTTCTAAAGAAATAAAAATTTAAAAAAATAGTCTATAGAAAAAAATGACAACAGTTTTCTATAGAAATAAAATTTTGTACAAAATTTTTAAAAATAACACTTTGACAAAATTTGTCATATAAAAATAACATTTTGACAAGAGTTTTCTATAGAAAATTAAACATTTTTGGAACAAAATTTTGTAATAGAAATTACAATTTGAACAATATATTTGTGTATAGATAATAAAATTTGGCCATAAAGAAATAAAAATTTGACAATATTGAACTAAATTTTTGAAAAAATTTTCTATAGAAATAAAATTTGACAAAATTTTTATAAAAATAACGTTTTTTTCCCTAAATTTTCTGTGAAAATTAAAAATTTGTTTATATTTTCTATAGAAATAAAATTTTACAAAGAATTTTCTATATGAAAAAAAATTAATAAAATTTTCTATTGAATAAATTTTTAAACAAAATTTCTAACAGAATAAAATTTTGACTAAATTTTTCTCATAAAAATAAAATTCTGACAAATTTTTTTTATACCGAATTAAAAATTTGAAAAAATGTTAAGATAAAAATTTTGACAAAGAATTTTCTAATGGAAATAAAATTTTGACACATTTTCTTTAGAAACAAATTTGACAACATTTTTAATAAAAAATAAAATTTTCGATACAAATAAAATTGTTCTATAGAAATAAAAATCTTTGACAAATTTTCTATAGAAATAAAGTTTGACAAATTTCTCTATAGAAATAAAATTTTGACAAAATTTTCTATAGAAATAAAATTTTGACAAAATTTTCTATAGAAATAAAATTTTGACAAAATTTTCTATAGAAATAAGATTTTGAGACCAAATTTTCTAGTAGAAATAAATTTTATAAAAATTTTCAATAGAAGTAAAAATTTAAAAAATTGTCTATAGACAATAAAATTTTGACAAATTCTTCTATAAAAATAAAATTGTGACAAAAATTGTCTATTACCACGCAAAAACCTCTTCATTACCCGGTAATTCTTGTAGGTAAGCCTATTTAAAAATTAATAACCACTTATTAATTGACATCCGCTTCGGATTACAATTTAGCATACGCATGCTCCTAGAGGGAATTACTGTCTTTCACAGGCATACTTTCGGACCATAAAATAATAATGCATTTAAAGCTATAATCACCTAATATGTAATGACTTATTCGTAGATACACCTAGAGCTTGCAAAATAGCCACTTATTGTCGCAGGCAACCAAATCTCGAAAATATTGATTTTCTATTGCCGGAATGTACAATGGATCAAAATGGTCTGTAATAGAGAACTAATTGAAATAGAAACGAATATTGTACTAAATAAACAAAATTCTAATAAATTAATCTAAAATAAGAATTAAATTCACACTTAAAGGTAGGTACTATGTTCTGTTTCGCGTTTTGAAAATTTTTCGCGTTTACTTTAATTAAAAACAGTTCAATATGAATCAGAAATAATTAACTCAGCTTCGACGCGCAGTTTCTTTCTCCTATAGAATTCAGCGAGACTTTAGCAGGAATACATGTTTATTTTCATTTTAATTTTTGATTATAATAAGGAAAAGTTAATTGCTGAAATAAAGTGGTTTTTTCCAACTCGAAAAACCGAACATAGACCGCACCTTAAAATAGAAATAAATGTTGTTTAAGGTAGTTGGTTCCGTGATGTACGATACAATATATCCAATCAGCCAATTACATAAGGCTTCGAGAATCCTAACTAAAAGTGGATTTAAGTCTCTTTTTTATAAGGCAAATGGCATTTGAAAATTTAGTTTAAAGCGCATTTGGAAGTGTAAATGTGAATGAGGTATAAGAAAGCATTTTATTTAAAACATAATATGATTAATGTCATTAAACACAATTATTATGAAATATTTGTGATAAAAATTCTTAACGAAAAAATTTCAGAATAACCGTTACATTATAAGTTCTTTTTTTGATTTTTCATGTAAGTGCTCGAATTATTGAATAATTTTAAATTAACTACAGCTGCTAAAAATTTAGAATAACAATTCGAAAATTACGAGAATATTTATTTTTGTCAATTCAAAGTTAGTCATTTATAAACTCGCGCGCAATGTAAATGCAACGTGTAAATGACAGGCTTTACTCCTGGTAATGTCAATTGTAATGAATGTGTTTACCTAGTTCTTTGCTGGGTAGAAATAAAATATTTGAGAAAAATTTTCCATATGAAATAAAATTTTGACAAAATTTTCTATAGAAATAAAATTTTTGATCAAAATTTTCTATAGAAATAAAATTTTTACAAAAAATTTCTATAGAAATAAAATTTTGACACAATTTTCTATAGCAATAAAATGTTTATAAAATTTTCTATAGAAATAAAATTTTGACAAAATTTTCTATAAAAATAAAAATTTGAACTTTAGTTTCATACTCCTTCAACAGATTACGTTTTAACAAACAGTTTTAAATTTGTTTCGGCTATTTCTGTGCAAATTATAGGAGGGAATATTCCAAACTAATTAAATTATAATTTTGTAATCCATTATTTTCATTTCATTGAGCAATAAATTATTAAATGATAAGCTTGAATCTAATGAAATAAGCCAAGTAATAGTATTTTAATTAATTCCCAATTGTATGGCAAATTTTTGTTTCGACATGAATGTTTATTAATTGTGATTTGTTCTGAATTTTATAAGGTCTTTAACCATTGCACCAATTACAATTGTATCAATATTTATGGAAATATCAAAAATCAAGTACATTTTAAATTGTTATGCCATCAAATTGATGCAAGTTGTAAACAATAAACTAATTAAAAAATTTTACAACACATTCATAATTATATATGATTATTATACATTTTGAATATAATAAAAATAATATGAAGTTGAATTGTAACTAATAAATTTTTTTACCTTTTTTATTTAGTAAGTTGTTAAACTCGTAAAAACTATTAAAATAGAAAAATGCGGTGAGTTTTTATAGATTTTTAATTGCTTGTTCAAAATGTAATGGCAGAATAACTTCTTTACACAGAAACACGCATAATTACAACTTTATTCACTGGCTATACCAGAAAAGAAAGTGTTTTCACTTTGGATCTGAAAGTGAAGCAAATATCGATCAGTAACAATTAATTATACGTGCACTGAAGAAAAAATTAACATTGTCCAAACGATTTTTTCTCTTTACATTAATGATTTCCTTACTTCAATTCTCCTTTTCTATGCCAAAAAAAGGTTTACTTTGATCCAAAGATTTGGACCTTCCTTTAAGGATTGTGGTATTGATTGCGAGCCCCAAAATGGCGGAAATTCTTAAAATAAAGAAATTTTTAGCGACCTATTTGGCCAAATTAAAATTCTAGGAATAAATAAAATTGATATCCGGATACAGAATCTCATGTTCGAATTGGCAATCCCCCCTTTTGAAGTTATATTAATAAAGCTGTTCCGCGTTTGTAACACATACGAAAATATTGCTCTAAGTATATATATCAAACTTCCGGAACGAAAACAGCCTATCGACTTGAAACTTGGCACAAGTAGTTGTTATTGATGTAGGCCGTTTGGTATTGCAAATGGGCCATATCGGTCCACTTTTACGTATAGCCCCCATATAGACGGACCCTCAGTTTTGGCTTGCAGAGCTTCTAAGAGAAGCATATTTCATCCGATCAGGCTGAAAATTTGGTACATGGTGTTAGTATATGGTCTCTAACAGCACCATGCAAAATTGGTATACATCGGTCATCAATTATATTATTAGCCCCCCATATAAACCGATCCCAGATTTGGCTTGCGGAGCCCTCTAAAAAGAAGCAAAATTTCATCCGATCCGGTTGAATTGGACAAGGCATTGGTATTCGGTATCTGGTCCTCTAACAACCGTGCGAGAAATTGGTTCGCATATCAGTCCATAACTATTATATAGCCCACATATAAACCGTTCTGGCAGATATTGAACTCCGGAGCCTTCTTGGAGAGCAAAATCATGCCGATCCGTCAAATGGTGGAACATGGTTTTAGTATTGGTCTCTAACATCCATAGCAAAAAATTTGGTCCACATGCGGTTTCAGCAATTAATATATAGCCCCCATATATTATCCGATCGCCGCAGATTTGGCTTGCGGAGCCTATAAGAGACAGCACTTTTCATCCGATCCGGTTGAAATTTGGAACATGGTGTTAAGTATATGCGTCTCTAAACAACAGGTGGCGAGAATTGTCGCATAAATCAGTCCATAAACTATATATAGCCCCAAATAAACCGGTTCTCCCAGATTTGAACTCGGAGCAATCTTGAGGAGCAAAATTCATACCGAATCCGGTTTAAAGTGTGGGAACAATGGTGTTATGGTCTTTATGGTTCTAACAATCTCATAGCAGAAAATTGTCCATATTGGTCTATAGTTATATAGCCGATCCCCAATCCATAAAAATGGGTCCACATCGGTTCCATAATCAAGGGTGCCACCCGAGCCAAAAAGTAATCTACCAAAATTTTCATTTCTAATAGAAAATTTTATTATTCTATATATACGTAACTAGGTTGTCAAAATTCGTTTTATTTATTCAGCATAGTTCCCCTTCAGAGCGCGATACAACGATTAATATACGACCTCCAATTTTTTGATACGCATTTTGTAGTACTCTTCGAATTTTGCCCAAATAGGCCTCAGTTTCGGCAATTTTTTTCCTTGCGAGCATCCTTATTGAAGTCTGAGAACATAGAAAAAGTTACTGGGGGCCAAGATCTGGAGAATACGTTCGGGTGGGAAGCAACTCGAGACCCCAATTCAATCGATTTTTTGCCATCGCTTCTCAATGACTTATGGCACGTGGGCGTTGTCTTGGTGGAACAACTCGGCTTTTTTCTTCTTCATATGTGGCCGTTTTGCCGCGATTTCGAACCTCGCAAACGCTCCAATAACGCCATATAATAGTCAACTTGGTTGATGGTTTTCCGCTTTCTCAAGATAATCGATAAAATTATTTCATGCGCATACCAAAAAAAAAAAACAAGGCCATTAGCTTTGCCAGCGGCTTTTGAGTCTTTCAAACGCTTCGGAGACCGGTTCACCGTCGCTGTCCACTCAGCCGACCTGTCGATTGGAACTCAGGAGTGTAGTGATGGAGGCCATGTTTTGCATCCAATTGTCACATTCGACGGAAAAACTCGGGTGTATTACGAGTTAAACAGCTTGCAAAACACAGCGCATCCGAATCATCAACACGTTGTTGTTTTGTGTCAAATGTGAGCTCGCCACGGCACCTCATTTTGCACCAGATCTTTCCCCATAAGTCCAAATTATTGATGAATGATATGACCAATACGTCCTTTGATATATAAAGGCCTCTGTTTCCTCGATCAAAATTTCCATTTAGCGGTCATTTCAAAATCATTTTGTGGATTTGTTTGATGTTTGTTCGTCGTAACCGTCTGCGTTCGGTGGCGTCCACTGCGCATTCACCGTTCTCCTGCCAACCTGTTTAGAAAGAGTAATAGGGGAGAATTATTTTTATTTTCCATTTCTAATACGGGAAACAGATAATTATAACTCAGCGTGTCTACGAAATTAAAAAATTCTCATTTAAAGCGATTTTCAAATTTGATTCAGAAGCCCTCTCATGCCCGAATTAAAATGCACGGTTCTAAAAAATTTTTATGCTGCTCTATATTCAGTCTTAAACTTACACATGGACTGAAAAAAATCTAATTCTTGTACAGATGGTCGTCAACACAATTGCAAAATCCCAGGTCGAAGAAATGAAACTAACGAACTTAGCACAATATTGCCCATATGCCAACATTTGGCATGAGAGGGTTAAGGTCCTGGTGATTTTACGTGATGCGCCATAAAAGCACTTATCAAAATGTGATATTTTAATGAACCATCAAGTTTAAGATTCCTCTTATAATAAAAGCTCATTTGTGTGAGTTTTATTTTATTTTTATTTTACTTAAAATTTAATTCAATCTCTTGTTTATACTTTCCAATTCTTTTCTGTAATCACTTTCAAAGATGTCTGATTTTTTTTCGGCGTTACTCTTAAAAAACTCGCTATTTTTTCATTTGAAACAAATAAGAAAGAGTAACAAAACTTTGTGGTACATGGCATTAACATATGTCACATCGTGTACCCAATGAAAGAATTTTGCGAAAAAAATGTGAATTACCCTTCTTTGCTTGTTGTTACACAATTCCACAAAGAAGAAAAATCCAGCAGAGAATTTCAGACGTGTGGTTGCTCGCTGTATTCACGTATTTAAGCTAAGGAAATGAGTGTTTTGCTTTCCACTTTTGGAGATGATGAAGCAGCAAATTTACATACATAACTACGGTAAACAGATAAATATAGTTGTGTCACTGGTAACCAAGCGACAGATCTGCTTAGGCTAGTTAAATTAATTATTGATATTTCTAATACATCAGGTATAATAAAATTCAAATTCAATTATTTTTCCATGGAAATGTATTTGAATAATAGATTTATACTAATTTTTAGTATCTAAAAAGGACTAAAAAAAAAAAACAAGTATATAAGGCTCGTAAGTTCGCCAGGCCGAGCTTATGTCCCTCCATCAATGGATTGCGTAGAAACTTCTTACTAACACTGCCATCCACAATTCTGAATTACTTAAGTTCGGTAACGCTTTTGCCAATCGCAAAGGCATCTTAAAACCTCCTAACACAATTCTTTATAAAATTTATTGACAATAATTTTCCCAATAGAAAGAAAAATTTTTGCAAAAATTTCTACAGAAATAAAATTTTAACAAAAATTTTCTATAGAAATAAACTTTTGACAAAATTTTTCTAATAGAAATAAATCTTGGTTATTTTTTTTTGGCTCGAGAGGCAACCCATCGATTATGAAACCGAATAAAAATTTGAAAATAAATTTTGACAAAATTTTTCTGGTAGAAATAAAATTTTGACAAATGAATGAAAAATTTTATTAATGAAACCGAATAATATTTTAAAACAAAAATTTCTCTAGAAATAAAATTTTTGGAACAAAAATTTTCTATAGAAATAATAATTTTGACGACAAAATTTTCTATAAGAAAGAAAATTTTGGTAGAATTATTTTTGGCTCTGTGCAACCATGATTATGGTACCGAATATGGACCAATTTTGTGGTGAATTGGCCAATTTTGGTATGGTTGTTAGCGACCATATACTAACACCACGTTCCTAATTTGAACCGGATAGGATGAATTTTGCTCCTCCAAGTGGCTCCGGAGGTCAAATCTGGAGAACGTTTTATATGGGGGCTATATATAATTATGGACCGATATGGACCAATTCTGGCACGGTAGTTAAAGATCATATACTAACACCAATGTTCCAAATTACAAACCGATTGGTATGAAATTTGCTTCTCTTGGAGACTTCGCCAGCCAGACTGGGAATCGTTTTATATGGGGCCTATCATAACTAATTATGAACCCGATGCGTGGACCATTTTTGCATGGTTGTTATAGACCATATACCAAATATTCATGTACGCAAATTTCAGGCGGATCGGATGAAATTTGCTTCTCTTAGAGGCTCCGCACCCAAATCTGGGGATCGGTTTATATGGGCGCTTGTATATAATTTAATGGACCGATGTGGACCAATTTTTGCAATGTTCGTTAGAGACCATATACCAAATACATTTTACCAAAATTCAGAGGCCGATCGGATCAATTTGCTTCTCTTTGAGGCTTTGCAAAGCCATAATCTGGAGAACTGGTTTTATATTGGGGATAATATATAGATTATGAACCGATGTGGACCAATTTTTGCATGATTGTTAGAGACATATACCAACATTATGTACCCAATTTCAGTCGATCGGATGAAATTTTCTTCTCTTTTTAGGCTCCGCAAGCGCAAATCTGGGATCGGTTTATATGGGGCTACATATAATTATGGACCGGGGATGTGGAAACCATTTTTCTGCATGGTTGGTAAGAGACCAACATATACTAACGAGCAATGTACAATATTTCAACTGAATCGGAAATGAAAATTTTGATTTCTCTTAAGAGCAATCGGCAAGCCAAATTGGGGTTCTCCGTTTATATGGGGGCTATACGTAAAGAGCGGACCGATATGGACCAATTTTCATGAGTTGTTAATGACCATAATCGCAACACCATAATACCAAATTTCAGCCGGATGGGATGAAATATCTTCGTTAGAGGCTCTAACAAGCCGAAATCTAGGTCCCTTTATATGGGGTGCTATACGTAAAAGTGGACCGATATGGCCATTTTCAATAATCCGAGCCTACATCAATAACAACTACCCTTGTCCTAAGTTTCAAAGTCGATAGCTTGTTGTCGTTCGAGTAGCGTGATATTCACAGACGTGACGGACGGACGGACGACGACATGCTTAGATCGACTCCGATTTCACCACGACCCAGATATACTATACTTTAGTGGGTCTTAAAAGACGCAATATTTCGATGTGTTACAACGGAATTGACAAAGTTAATATACCCCCATCCTAATGATGGAGGGTATAAAAAATTAATAAAATTATATTTCTTGAGAAAATTTTGTCAAAAATTTTTTTTTATAGCAAATTTTGGCAACAATTTTAAGTTCCATAGAATAATTGTATCAAAATTTTATTTCTATAGCAAATTTGTAAATTTTTTTTTCTACATGCAAATTTTGTCAAAATTGTATTTTGTAAAGAAAATTATTTTTTCAAAATGTTGTTTCTAATTTTCTATAGAAAATTTTGTCAAAATTCTATTTCTATAGAAAATTTTGTCAAAATTTTATTTCTACAGAAAATTTTTTTGAAAATTTTATTTCTATAGAAAAATTTGTCAACATTTTCATTCTAAACAGAAAATTTTGTGAAAATTTTATTTTCTATATGAAAATATTTTGTCAAAATTTTATTTCTAGAAAATTTTGTCAACATTTTTATTTCTATTACGAAAATTTGTTAAAATTTATCTCTATAGAAATATTTTGGGCAAAATTTTTATTTCTATAGAAAAGTTTGTCAACAATTTTATTTCTATAGAAAATTTTTGTCAAAATTCCTATTTCTAATAGAAAATTTTGTCAAATTTTTATTTTACAGAAAATTTTTTTGAAATTTTTATTTCCCCTATAAAGGAAAAATTTGTCAACAGTTCATTCTACAGATAAATTTTGTGAAAATTTTATTTCTATAGAAATTTTTCTATTTTTATTTCTATAGAAAATTTTGTCAAAAATTTTTAATCTTCTTAGAGAAATTTTTGTCTAAAATTTTATTCTATAAGAAAATTTTGTAAAATTTTTATTTCTAAGAAAATTTGTCAACATTTTATTTCTAAAAGAAAATTTTTGTCAAATTTATTTTCTATAGAAAATTTAATCAATTTTTATTTCTCTAGAAATTTTGTCAAAATTGTATTTCTATAGAAAATTTGTCAAAGAATTGTATCTGCCTACAGCGAAAATTTTGAAAAATTTTATGTCTAGAGAAAATTTTGTCAACATTTTAATTTCTTAATAGAAAATTTTGTTCAAAAATTTTATTTCTACTTAGAAAAATTTTTAAAAATTTATTTTCTATTTTCTATAGAAAATTTTGTGAAAATTTTATTTCTATAGAAAATTTTTTCTTAAATTTTATTTCTATAGAAACATGTTGCCAAAATATTATTTCTAATATAAAAATTTTGTAAAATAGTTTTTCTACAGCAAATTTTTATTGAAAATTTTGTCAAATTTTATTTTCTATAGAAAATTTTGTCAAAATTTTTATTCGTAAGAAAATTTTTGTCAACATAAAAATTTTGTCAAAATTTTTTTCTACACAAATTTTTGTCAAAATTTTATTTGTATAGATTTTTTTGTTATTGTCTAAATTTCTATATGAAATTTTGCCAAAATTTTATTTTACTAGGAAAATATTGTTCAAATTTTTATTTAAAAATTTTATTTGCTATAGAAAATTTTGTCAAAATTTTATTCTATAGAAATTTGTCAAAATTTTATTTCTATAGAAAATTTTCAAAATTTTATTTCTATGGAAAATTTTGTCACAATTTTAATTCTATATATATTTTTTTATTTTTATTTCTATAGAAAATTTTGTATAAATCGTATTAATTAAAAAGTGGCATATCACGCACAAAAAGGCAAATATACACTGAATGGCAATACGGTAACACTAGTGTAAGTGCGTTAAGAAACCATTTCACAAGAAAGGCATCGTCCATCCTGTAACATTATTTCCTGGATCAGAAATTAAGAATCCAAAGTACATTTTTTGGAATATTATTTTTTTTGCTGGGTATTGCATACAAATGTTATTTGTATGCCTATCAACTTTTTTCTTTCACTTGTGACATACATGATATCTAAGTTATTTATGCATGGTGGCGTGAGCATACCATACGAGTATGAATAAATTCATATTAAAGAGAATGAGGTTTGGTTCTCCTTTTCTTGCCTTGCATTTCAATGATGAAAGTGAAAAAAGTTTTTTTTTTCTAACCGCTTACTTTGTTCTTTCTACTTGGTTTAATTTTTGTTTATTTATTCTTTGGAAGTTTTTTTTTCTCTGAATTTCTTGGAGAATGAAATTGAAAAGTTTTTTCGTGGGCTTTAGCACAATACACCTTTAGACACGTTGTGTTGTTGTTATCCGGCAGTGATTTTGCCGTAACGAAATTGTTTGAAAGTATAATTACAACAAATTATTGTTATTAGGGTGGGCCTAGGTAATAGAAAAATCTGTAATAGAAATAAATTTTGAACATTATTTTCCATAGAATTAAAAATTTTGACAAAAATTTCTATATAAATAAAATGTTTCACGAACATTTTCTATGAAATAAAATTTTGGAACAAAATTTTTATAGAAAATAAAATTTAGACAAAATTTTCTATATAAATAAGATGTTCACAACATTTTCTATAGAAATAAAATTTTGACAAAAATTTCTATAAAAAAATTAGACAGAATTTTCTATAGAAATAAAATTTTGACAAAATTTTCTATAGAAATAAAATTTTAACAAAAATTTTTATAGAAATAAAATTTTTGAAACACATTTTCTGTATTAATAAAATTTTTAACAAAAATTGTCTATAGAGATAAAATTGAAATCAAAATTTTCATATGAAATAAAATTTTGAAAAATTTTTTAAATGAAATAAAATTTTGACAAAATTTTCTATAGAAATAAAATTTGTCAAATTACTATGGAAATTAAATGTACAACATTTTCGATAGAAATAATAAATTTGAGAAATTTGCTAAGATAATACAATTTAAAAAACAAAAATTCTATAGAAATAAAACTTTTGAAAAAGTTTTCTGTTAGAAATAACATTTTGACAAATTTGAGAAATTTTTTAATAGAAATAAAAGGGGTTAATATAAATAGAATTATTTCATAAACTGTAATTTTCTTTTGGAAAATCCTTTTACCATACACAGACCATAGCAGTAGTGTAGAGTACAAAAACGAATTCATTTCACCGTTCCATTGAAGGTCTCATGCCACATATGTTTTGCAAATGTAAAGTCATGTGAAAATAAATTTATTATTATTTTTAATATAAGTCTCATCCTACTATGGATTTTTTTAAATTGTAATTTTACCTCAATATGGCTAGCATATCGACTTACTGGTAGCTTGGGCAAACCACAATATTTACACAACAGTCTGCATGCGATTGGTCCACACCAGTCAACCTCCATCCAGTTGACGTTGCGGTTAAACGACAGTACAAACATTATTCGAGGAAATTAATTTGTAGTTTACGACCATTCTCACACCTCACCTAAGGGAAAATTAATGGTAAAATAAATAGCTTATTTAAGAAGGAAATTGATTGATTCATCGAAGGGAAACTGTGTGAATGATAAATATGGACAAGGATTGAATTCTACTGGAAATTGAAAAAGTCACAGTAAATTAAGGCGGTATTCTGGATATTTGAGTGTCCGGATATTGGGATTTGCTTTAACCTTTACTGAGAGTAGTGCTGGTGATATTTCTGAGAGTTTAAAAGTTTCTCCAATTTGTGACGGTAAAATTCCGAGGACCTTGTTTTTTTACCACCAATGTAGGTGAATTATATTTTTATTTTGTTAATTTTCCACAAATTTTTTAATAATTTTTAAATTATTTCAATTTAACACTTTGTAGCTTGGATGTGGTCTGATTTAACCAATATAACTGCGTGGGTCCAGCATGACTCATTTCTAAACTTGATTAATTTCTGATCAAAAGTTTTTGGCCATATTTCCATAAAAGCATAAAAGAGAAAATTTACTGAGAGCGGAAGATTGATGCTTCGACTTTTAGGAAGATACGCGGTATCTGTCAGACAACGACGTCAGCTACAGAGGGTTAAACGATATTCTGTTCGTCATATATCGAGTGAAAAGGGTATTATCGTTTCGCATTGCATCCCAGCAGAGGATTTGGACTCAATCCGGTACTTTTTGGTGGAGTTGACCTTCAATTTTTTGTGGAGGTGCTCCAGTGGATTGCTAAGCGAAAAGCCCATGACCCGGGTCGGTTTGTGAAGCGAACGCGTCTGATAGGTGAGATCAAGATGTTGGGTGTGTCTGTGTGAAATCGCCTGTTCCTATAAAGAGCGATCGGAATTGCTAATTCGGATTTGGTCATTTCAATGCCCAGTAAGAGCCCCAAAATGAAAGTAGATCTACAGTCCGGTAGAACAGTAGTGCAGTTCAGCTCCCATTAGTCATTCTGTGGTGGAGTTCAGTTCCTCATTACCTGCCAACAGAAGATTTGAACTCTCTGCGGTAATTTTTGATGCATGTTGAAAGCCTCATTTTTGTGCAGTATAGTTGAACTCAGTGATGGTTAAGACCCGAAAGTTTTGTAATCCTTAATCGTTGTTTGTAAAGTCTTATGTGATTTCATTATCTCCTCT
>PGFW01029711.1:19549-32857 GCA_003123925.1 Haematobia irritans | reverse complement strand
CATTATTTAGGCAACATTTATTTAAGGGTCCAAAACAAATCTAAAATTTGAACTTCGGATAGAAGCCAAGAAGTCAAATCAGGAGATCGGGCTATATGGGTCTATATCAATATGTGGACTGAATCACATCATATTTCGGCACACTTCTTTTATGCATTTAAATAACCTCTAGAGTTTAAAATTTAGTCACATCGGATAGAAAATTGGATGTCTAGACTCTCAAGACCCCAATCGGAGAATCGGTTAGTGGGGCTACATACAAATCTGGACCGATATGGCCCGTCTTGCGAATTTGGCCTGGCTGCATACAAAAGACGCATCTTATGGAAAAATTTCAGCACGTTACCTTCATTATTGAAGACAGACATACAGACAAAGAGATGGACCATGGTTATATCGTCTCCGACTACATATATACTTTAATGTAGTCGGAAATCGATATTTTTGATGTGTTTCAAAAACGGAATGGCAAACTTATTATTACTCCCTTCACCATTCTATGGTGGTGGGTATAAAGTTTAATTTTAATTTTTTCTTCACAAAATCTCAAAATTATTGTGCACCTTTTATTTGCAAATGACACTCTTTGTGACAACGTTTTATAAAATCTCACCCAAAAACGCAAACTTTATGGGAAATTGAACAAAACCACGACCAGTGCAAAACTATCATTTGGTGTGTGGAACTATCTCAGTTGCGGTCACAACACCAGGATCCGGAGCGGTCCATTTTTTTCGCTCCGCTCCGCTCCCGCTCCGGAGAAAAAAAAACCGCTCCGCTCCTCGCTCCGCTCCGGAGAAAAAAAAATCGCTCCGCTCCGCTCCACGCTCCGCTCCACGCTCCGCTCCGCTCCTCTTCGAGAAAATTATAGTACAAACATTGTATTATTTGTTCAATTGAGTTTTATTTTATTTAGAAAAATCGGGCGGTACATATATGGGAGCTATAGCTAAATCTGAACCGATTTCGATGATTTTTTGCACATATAGTTAGTGCTATAGAAGATTACATTTCGCCAACTTTGAGTAAGATCGGTTGATAAATAAGGGTTTTATGACCTAATTTGGACAAAATCGGGCGATACATATATATGGGACCTATATCTAAATCTGAACCGATTTCGATGAAATTTTCAGACTTAAAGGGTGATACAGAAGATTATTTTGTGCTAAATTTGACGACGATCGGTTAGTAAAAAAATGCAACGTGACCCCATTTGTCGAAATCGGGCAATACATATATATGGGAGCTATATCTAAATTTGATCCGATTTCTTCCAAATTCAATAACGTTCGTCCTTGTGCCCAAAAAAACTCCCTGTACCAAATTTCATCAAAATCGGTTAATAATTGCGACCGAATCCCTGTGAACAACAAATACATGGACAGACGGACGGATGGACGGACGGACGCCAAGCGCTAGATCGACTCAGGAGGTGATTCTGAGTCGATCGGTATATATTTTATGGGGTCTAAAATCAATATTTCTTGTAGGCACATTTTTTGGCAGATCAAACTTATTATACCCTAACCACTATGTGGTTTAGGGTATAATGACTTTAAAACAATGTGTTGAAATATTTTATTAATTTTGAAGATTTTTTCAGAAATATTAAATCCATTTTGAGCTTCATTAAAGGAAGCATTCTAGGAAGCATATGTTAATTTTTCATTTTTTTAGATTTTTTTCGTCAGTTGTTATCAAAATCCTTTAAAAACGAGTTAACGAGTTATTTTTTTTTCCATATTAAGACTCGACTTCCAGTAGAAATTATGCTATGTTTCAAGTAAAAAGCGTCTTTAAAATAAAGTGTTGAAAAACATGTCTTATTTTTTAACGTTTTTATGCTTTGTAGGCAAGATGCAAAAAGGAAACAAATTTAAAGACAATTTTATTAATTTTAAAGAATTTTTCTTAATTATTAAAGTCACGTTGACCTTACCTCAAAAATTTTATCTTTCATGTTATGATACACATTTTTAAGTAAAATCACTTAATTATAAGGACATTACAACTTCATTCAAAAGTTTATTGCCTTTTGGACAAGAAAACAAGTATATACAGCACTAAGTTCGGCCGGGCCGAACCTTAAATACCCACCACCATGAACCAAATATTAGGGTTTCCTTTGAAATTTTAGGAGGGCTTGAGGACTTGAGGACACTTCCCGAAGATAAATTTAAAGATTTCACCTATGAGGACTATATCAGATTCTGGATTTATAAGAACCATTTTTGTTTGAGTTTTTAGAGGAATCATTAAACATCTCTTTGTAAGTGTGCAAGAAAATTATAAAATATCGTCTTGATTTGAAATCTTAAATATGTAGAAGTAAAATCTGGAAATTTTACATTGAGTTTCAAGCAATTCAAGTGAAGTCGGTCTATATGGAGGCATTACCAAATGGACCGAGCCTAAAATACCAGAATATTTACAATTTCAGGCAAATCAGATAAAAATTACGGTTTCTAGAAACCCAAGGAGTTAAATCGGGAGATCGTTCTTATGGGGGATATACTAAAACATGGACCGCTACTCACCGTTTTCGGCACACCTCTTTATGACCCGAAAATACCTCTAGATTTCCAATTTCAGGCAAATAGGATAAAAACTTCGGATTCTAGAAGCCCAAGAAGTAAAATCGGGAAAACGGTCTATATGGGGGCTATACCAAAATACGTGGACCGATACTCACCATTTTCAGCACACCTCTTTATGGTCCGAAAATACCCCTAGATTTCCAATTTCAGACAAATTGGATAAAAAATACGCTTTCTATAAGCCCAAGACCCCAAATCGGGAGGTCGTTTTATATGGGGACCATACCAAAACATGGACCGATACTCACAATTTTTGGCGCACGTATTTGTGGTCCTACAATACCTCTAGATTTCCAATTTCAGGTAAATTGAATAAAAACTGCGGTTTCTATAAGCCCAAGAAGTAAAATCGGGAGATCGGTCTATATGGGGGCTATACCAAAATATGGACCGATACTTACAATTTTTGGCACACGTATTTGTGGTCCTACAATACCTCTAGATTTCCAATTTCAGGTAAATTGAATAAAAACTGCGGATTATAGAAGCCCAAGAAGTAAAATCGGGAGATCGGTCTATATGGGGGCTATACCAAAACATGGACCGATACTCACCATTTTTGGCACACCTCTTTACGGTCATAAAATACCTCCAGATTTCCAAATTTCAGGCAAATTGGATAAAAAATACGATTTATATAAGCCCAAGACCCCAAATCGGGAGGTCGGTTTATATGGGGACTATATCAAAACCTGGACCGATATAACCCATCTTCGAACTTGACCCGCCTGCAGACAAAAGACGAGGTTGTGCAAAATTTCAGCACGATTGCTTCATTATTGAAGACTGTAGCGTGATTACAACAGACAGACAGACAGACGACAGACGGACATCGTTATATCGGTCTTAGAATTTCTCCCTAGATCAGAAGTGTGGTTTGCTATAGCCCCCATATAGCCCGATTTCCTGATTTTACTACTTGGGCTTCTAGAAACGGCAATTTTTATCCAATTTGCCTAATTTTTTCGTCGTGAGTGTGCGTGACTAAAATATTACTCACGTGTACATCTCTAATAGTCACAGCAATTTTTATCCGATCTTGCCTTGAATTCAAATTCTGGACGTACTTCGAGTCCACACATAAGTACGTCCGAATATGTGTATATGGTCAATATGTTCGGTTTAGACCCCAATAATAGACCGATAATTCTAATTGGACTTTTTAAGGCTGTCTAAAAACATCAATTTTTTAGATTTACGTGAAATTGGAATCTGGTGCGTATCGGTGAATGTTTTGGTATTTTCCTTTTCTCGATTTACCTCTTGAGCATGCTAGACATCCCAATTTTTATCCGATTTGCTGAAATTCAAATTCAAATGGGACCACACATAAGAAAGCCGGATATGGGACATATCAATAATATTTTTTATATACCCCTCATATAGACCGATCCTCAGATTTCACTTCTTGGTTTCTAGACACCGACCACTATTATCCTATTGCTTGAAATCAAAATTTAAGGGTGTGGAATCGAATATGTGTGGTATAGGCCCCTATGTAATAAGTCTCTCGATTTCATTTATGGTATATATATTTGCTTGACAGAGTATCTGTCATTAAATCCAATATGTTTCAAAGTAACCCAACTGAATAGTTTTCCAAGGAAAGTGCTTAGGTTAACACACAAAAAAATTTTTTTTCTATTCAATCACGAAAAATTAATTGATCCAATTGAATTTTTAATTGAAATGTCTTCAATGCACAGAAATGATAGTACCAATTAAAAAATTAATTTGAAGGTCAATTAAAAAATTAATTGATCCAATTATAAAAATTAATTATACTATCATTTTTGTGATTGATTTTTGTTTCAATAAAAATTTTTTGATTCAATAATTTTTAATTGAATATTTTTAAAAACGTCCTTAAAATTTTAATTGGAAAATTTTTGGTGAAATTTTTTTCTCGTGTAGGAAATATTGGCAACCTCAGACTCGGCTTAGACTATTCAGTCCATTTGATACCAAGCAGTGGTGAACTTCACTCTTATCACTGAGTGCTGGCCCGATTCTATGGTTTAGCTCAGTGACCTCAAGGACCGTTCTTGTTTAGTAGCCGAGTCTGAACGGTCGTCCCCTCATTGCGGGGAAGACCACTTAAGTGAAGCTTTGAAATACTCATTCCCAGCATTACTTGAGAATGAGGATAATCCACCAACTGAAAAATGTTTTGGTGTTGGGGCGGAACTGGGGTTGAACCCATGACCCTATGTATGCAAGGCGGCATGCTAACCGTTGCACCACGGCTGCTCAGCATGTGCTTTAACATTATTGTACGCATTTATCCGCATCCGTAAAAGTTAACGGGATCTGGTATACAAAATTTTACGAATCCTATTGCCACTAAGAAACGAAAAATCAATAGAAGGAAGGCACAAAATGATGAAAGAATTTAAAAGTATGCCATTTAAGTTGGCACAAAAGTGTCAAAAGTTTACTGTTATTGATCCCATTGCTCCAATGTCACAGAACAAGATACTGCAACATTTCAATGTTTCCCACATCGTTTTCTGCGTTTTTATGGTTGTTTTTTTTTCAATGTTTTGATTTTAGTTTTATTTCAGTACATTGGTATCATTTTTTGTCTTTTTGTTTGCTTTGCTTATTCATTTTCTCTTCCCCTGTCTGTTAACTCTAATCCTATTTCCGTATTGTCTTTTGAGTGCATCATAAAGTTTTGAAAATGTCCCTGTGGACATCGAGGCATGTAATAATATTTCTCTGTAAATTGTGAAATCCCATAAACTATTCGCGTTGGCAAATGTACTGGTGTTTTGTATGTGTTCGTCTTGTGTGTGTTGTGTTTGTCTCCACTTTTAATGCTGTTCACATTTTAATTGGGGTAATTTGTTGAGGAGGACACAAATACACTCTTGCAAAGTTTAAATACCCCAGCGGGAAAATTGCGACAGTACCGCAAAAATCATGCCTTTTAACCCATGATTTTGGGATCCTTAACACTTCCATATGCCCTTCTCCTTATCATGCATGCTAAATGCCTTGCACTTCCTTTCTAAAAAATGCCCGCAACATTATTCTGTGCCTTCTTTGGGATTGGAAGGACCTACATTGTTGTTATAAGAATGAAAATTCAGTTTTTTTATATAATCATTCAAACAAACATTTGTATCAACATTTTTAACTAGGACACGGTTTTAAATCCGATTTGCCTCAAAATTAGAATTTGCTGATATTTCGCAAAGATGATTTAGTATTTTAGAAAGTAGTTGTTGAGTTTTTAGTTGCTAAGAGCATTTAATGGCTTATTCTCATCCATTTGCCAGAAATTTGCGAAAATTAAGTATCGCTCGCTCCGCTCTTCCAATGTATTTAAATAGGAATCATATTTTTGCCCATCCACTCATTAGAAGCAAACACAATCAGAAAAGTGAAAGTTTTGTATTCGAAACAGCATTTCTCGACGATGTCTTTAAAAATTTACTTATTTTGGATTAAGTTGGATCATATAGTTAGTTGTAGATCAATTTAACCCACAATTTTTCCAATTGGATTTTACTTTAATATCGTTTGTTTCTGATTCGTGATATTTTTCTATTTGTCTTCTAACATATATTATTTGTTGTTTGTTATATTACCAGTTTTGTAATGTTGTTTGGAATGAACATACACATAGAATAATTTATTTGACTTCAAAATCTTTGAACTTTCCTTAAGGATTTCGAGTTATTGAATCTAAATTTGTTTTTTTTTTTTTTTTAATATAAAGTCACTTTTTGGAAGTTAACTAGCTCTAGATCTAGGCTCTGCTGAATTAAAAGCTAGGATACAGGTCTCATTTATTGAATTTTCGTTCATCTTTTTGCGATATATCAACACAGGTATACAGCTACAAATAATTTCGAATAAAAACATACAATTTTAAATGCAATAAATGTTTTCGGATTTCAAAATAAATTTTAACCAAAAATGCAAAATTTCTCCAAATAAGTTTACTAAAATTTGAAGTTTTTTTATTCTTTAATACAAGGTCAATATCACAGTTAATTAAAAGATTATTCACTTAAATAACTTTTTTTCTTCTTTATATTAATGAAAATCGCACTTACGTTAAGGTCCTATAATTTTGATAATAGGCACGATCATTTCAAAGAATTCGTGTACTAATTTAAATAAAATAGATTTTAGTTTAAGATTTATGACTTTTTCATTATTGTTGTCTTGTATATGTGCATGTTTTATTCTCTACATGGTCACTATAGTTTGTTTCTCCTTTGTTTTTGAAAAAATAAAATTAAAAAAAAAATAAAAAGTATAGACTTCGTTGCATATACATATCAGCACCCTGTACATATGGGTAGTATATATTAACTCCGAATCACGTTTGAACTGGAAGTATAGTAAAAAGTGCATGCCACTCAAAAAAAGTTTGTTTCAAATTATCAAAAAATTGGCTGAGTAATATGGGATTATAAACTCACAAATCGGACGAATTTTTAAATAAACGGCGCTATATATAACTCTGACACGATTCTTTGAAAATTGACAGAGATACCTACTATTAACAAGAGCAAACGTTTTGCCAAATTTCGATGTAAATCGGTTTGTTCCCTTGAATTAATTACGCAGTTTGGGGGTCAAATACCCACTGTGCGGACAGGATACTTTGTACAAGTAGCTACTATTTATGTAGGTCGGATTGGTATTGCAAATGAGCTATAATCGGACCACATTTTAGGGTAGCCCACGATCCTCTTGGAGGAGACAAATTTATCACATCCGTGGCCTATGTAACAACCAGGCAAAAATTAGTCCTAACCGATTCCCCCGATTTTATTTCCGTGCGCTTTCTGGAGATAGAAAAATTATTCGATCCAGTTGAAATGTGCGGTACGTGTGGTGTTAGTAACTGCCTCTAACAACGATGGCAAAAAGCTGGCCCATATCGTTTCCAAAGGTATATATAGCCTCCATAAAAAGCAATTTACATTATTTTATTTATTATTTAATTTATATAATTACAAATTACAATAAACTTATTTATACGGGCACTAGCAAGTTAGAGGTATCTGCCTAAGCAATTTCCAATATTTGGTTTCCTGCGCTCTGCAGGGGCATATTTCATACGATCCAATCGAAATTGTAAATTTTTTATGTTAACGATCAAGAACTGATTTAGCTTATATAGGTATTTAATCTACCATCCATGTACATTAAGGCAATGTTAAGAGGTTTTAAGAATACCTTGTCTTTTAGTAGAACTTTCTTCGTAATACATGGTGGATGGTCCATAAAGACTCGGCCTGCCTGACATTCGGTCGTATTTACTTATTTTTATAGTGCGGTTAAATAAATAAACATAAAATCTTTTCTAAATAATTATAATTAAATTAATAATAACAAAAATCTATAACTTTGGCATATAGTAGAATCTGTTCGAACGGCCACCAATGATCCCATACTCATTATTTGTTGGCTGCCAAGCTATTAATTTGCTTATGTCTAGTTACTCCTAACTTTGGCCTTCTAGAAGTCATTCTCTGTAACATATAAAAGATCCGTACCATTATATCGTTCTACTTCCAACAGAAGGAACGCGGAATGACCTCACGTGTAGCTTAAGTTTCACCTTTTGGCGCCCACATCACATAAATGTGTCGTAGCCAGTTGATGAGTGTAGGACTGACCAATAACGAGGACCCCGGTTCAAATCCCGACGGAGGCAGAAAATAAAAATACACTTGAGGTAAATATTAAAATCAAAAAAAAGAAGATAAACTGTATAGGAAAAGTAAGTCAAATTAAATTCTAACGTAAAAATGTATGAGGGCAAATGTTCAGTTCATAAACAACCTTGCCTTCAAAATATTTATTTTTACACGCCTTTCTTTACGCCTTTCCTGGCCAGGCCTGTTTGAGGGCTTTCTTTGGAAGGCATGATTTTTGTACTTAGTATGAAGGCCTGATAACATGGCATCGACGACACCACTCTCTAGAAGGCATACGAATAGAAGCGAGAGGCAAGGCCTTGTCTCCAATCCAATCCAATGTTATTTTGAAATGAACACGTATGCAGCGCCCAGGCCTTATAGCTACCCGGACAGCACTTACCATCATCGATTCCACGTCGCTTCCATTTCCGCTGGGACCATTAACGTGATTTCAGGAAAAACAAATTTACGCATGTTGCCACCACACACCACACACACATCGCCGTAAAGGGATTGAAATGAGATATGAGCATTATTGTGGGATTTATGAAATTGTTTCTTAAGCAGTATTTATAGCTTAGAGTGCAGAAGTTTTATGGATATATGGGGATAGAAAATAAATTTGCAGTGTTTTTGACATATCCGATGATGGTGATACTGATGGGAACATTGAAATATCTCAATTAAATATATTATTTTTAGATGTTTTTGATTCCCATTGGATGGAGTGGACGTTTGACTTAATAATCTATACACAGGCATTGTCCTTGTGCGATTATAGTTTTAATTGTCCACCATTTGTCCTTGCGATTATAGTTTTAATATAAGAACATGTAGGCTATTCAAATATACAAGGTCTGAAAATTAAGCTTTACTTTCAAATTTTTTTAATACATACACAACAGTTTTTCACAGTTTCAACCATTTGAAAACGTGTTGCATTCCGATGGTCTTCACATGCATGTTTCTCTGGAAAAAATTGCAATTACGTTTGAATGAAAAAATTCAAAATAGTATTATTATAAAAATTCTAAAATTCTCAAAATACCTTAGGATATTAAAAAAAGGAAAGTAAGGAAAGTCTTAAATCGGGCTAGGCCGACTATAATACACCATGCGACCACTTTGTAGATCTACATTTTCGATAACATTTCAAAGCCTTAAAATTTGTTGGGTACTAAATATAAAGGTTTATGTTCCTATATACGTATATATAAATCTCACCCGATCTGGACAACATTTGTTAGACTTCTACCAAATTTATAGATTTAATTTTATGTTGGTTAACGCCCTGAGCAGAGAATGAAACCGCCATTTTTATTTCTATAGAAATTTTTTTCAAAATTTTGTCAAAATTTTATTTCTATATAAAATTTTGTGCAAGTAGAAACATCTGTCCATTCAACCATCTTGCAGTCTATAGGGCTTTGCCCAAATAAATTTGACAAGCTTACTTTTCTCTGTTGATTAAACTACACTTGCAGTTTAGTCAATCGCATGGTTTTAAGCTGAAATCAAAACAACATTAAAATTTTATTTCTATAGAACATTCTGTCAAAATTTTATTTCTATAGAAAATTTTGACAACATTTTTTTTCTATAGAAAATTTTGTCAAAATTTTTTTTCTATTGACAGTTTTGTCAAAACTTTATTTCTATAGAAAAATTTTTTAAAATTTTATTTCTATAGAGAATTTTTTCAATATTTCATTTCTACAAACAATTTTGTCAAAATTTTATTTCTATAGAAATTTTTGTCAACATTTTATTTCTATATAGAATTTTGTCAAAATCTCATTTGTGTAGAAGATTTTATCAAAATTTTATTTCTATAGAAAATTTTATTCCTATGGAAAATTTTGTCAAAATTGTATTCCTAAGAAATTTTATCAAATTTTATTTCTATAGAACATTCTGTCAAATTTTTATTTCTATAGAAAATTTTGTCAAACATCTCATGGTGTAGAAAATTTTGTCAGCATTTTTTTCTATAGAATTTTTTTTCCAAAATTTTATTTCTATAGAAAATTTTTAAAAGTTTTATTCTATAGACATGGCAAAATTTTTTTTAGAATTGCAAAATTTTATTTCTATAGAAAATTTTGTGCAAATATTTAGTTTTATAGAAAATGTTATCATCATTTTATTTCTATAGAAATTTTGTCAAATTCTAGTTCTATAGAAAATTTTTTTAAAGATTTTAATTTCTATAGAATTTTTAAAAATTTTATTTGGTTAAGAGATATTATGTCAAATCTACATTTGTGTAGAAAAGTTTTGTCAAAATTTATTTCTATAAGAAATTTAGTCAAATTTTATTTCTACAGAAATTTGTCAAAATTTATTTCTAGTAGAGAATTTTTCAAAAATTCATTCTATAGAAATTTTGTCAAAATCTCATCTTTAGAATTTTTTGTCAAATTTTTTTATCTATAGAACATTTTGTAAAATTTTATCTTCTGTAGAAAATTTTGTAAAATTTTATTTCTATAGAGAGCTTTGTCAACGTCTCATTTGTGTAGAAAGTTTGTCAAAATTTTATTTCTACGAAATTTTGTCAACTTTATTTCTATAGAAAATTATTAAAATTTATTTCTAATATAGAATTTGTCAAAATTTCATTTCTATAGAATTGTCAAAATCTCATCTGTGTAATTTTTTGCAAAATTTTTTACTATAGAAATTTCAAAATTTTTCTATAGAAAATTTTGATTTATCAAGAGATTTTGTCAAATTCATTTGTGTAGAAAATTTTGTCCAAATTTTATTCAAAGACATTTGTTATTTTATAGAAATTATCTCTTTTATTTTATAGAAATTTGTCATAATTTAGTTTCTATAGAAAATTTTCAAGATTTTATTTCTTAGAAAATTTTGTCAAGATTTTATTCTGTAGAAAATTTTGTAAAATTTTTTTCTAGTTATGCATCATGAGAATTTGTCAAATTTTATTTCTATAGACTAATTTGTCAAAACTTTATTTCTATAGAAAATTTTTAATGTTACTATATAATTTTGTCATTTCATTTCTATAGAACATTTTGTCAAAATCTATCTGGTATTTTCAAAATTTTTAACTTAGAAAATTTTCAATTTTCTATAGACAATGCAAACTTTATTTCTATAGAAAATTTTATTAAAATTTTATTTCTATATAGAATTTTGTCAAAATTTCATTTCTATAGAAAATTTTGTCAAAATCTCATCTGTGTAGAATTTTTTGTCAAAATTTTTTATCTATAGAACATTTTGTCAAAATTTTATTTTATAGAAAATTTGGTAGAAATTTTATTTCTACAGAGAATTTTGTCAAAATCTCATTTGTGTAGAAACTTTTGTCAAAATTTTATTTCTATAGAAAATTTTGTCAAAATTTTATTTCTATATGAAAATTTTTATCAACATTATGTTCTATAAAAACTTTATCAACATTGTAGTTCTATAAGAAATTTTGTCAAAATTTTAGTTCTATAGAAAATTTTGTCAAGATTTTATTTCTATAGAAAATTTTTTAAAAATTTTATTTCCATAGAGAATTATGTCAAAATCTCATTTGTGTAGAAAATTTTGTCAAAGTTTTATTTCTATAGACAATTTTGACAAAACTTTATTTCTATAGAAAATTTTATTAAAATTTTATTTCTATAGAGAATTTTGTCAAAATTTAATTTCTATAGAAAATTTTTTATCTATAGAACATTTTGTCAAAATTTTATTTCTATAGAAAATTTGGTAAAAATTTTATTTCTATAGAGAATTTTGTCAAAATCTCATTTGTGTAGAAAATTTTGTCAAGATTTTATTTCTATAGTCAATTTTGTCAAAACTTTATTTCTATAGAAAATTTTATTAAAATTTTATTTCTATAGAGAATTTTGTGGAAATTTCATTTCTATAGAAAATTTTGTCAAAATTTTATTTCTATAGAAAATTTTGTAAAAATTATATTTCTATAGAGAATTTTGTCAAAATCTTATTTGTGTAGAAAATTTTGTCAAAATTTTATTTCTATAGACAATTTTGTCAACATTTTATTTTTATAGAAAATTTTATTAAAATTGTATTTCTTTAGAAAATTTTGTCAAAATGTTGTTTTTTTTAACATTTCATTTCTATAGAAAATTTTGTCAAAATTTTATTTATATAGAGAATTTTGTCATTCTTTATCGACGTTATGTATTATCACATGGTACTACGGTACGTATGAGCACTACCTATTAACTGGTTTACATAACAATGGTAACACTCATACGCACTAATGTACCCAGGCATTCAATTATAGTTTAAAAACTCGAAAAGATTTCCATAAAAAATTTAAAGAAAAAAGTGCTTTAAGATATCGTATAAAATACAACAAAAATGCATGAATTCTACTAATGAAATTCATTCAATCATCACAATTCACATTAGATTAATTATACTTACATAATTGCTACGATATGAAGACATTCTAATTGTTTAGATGCTTGGTTTTCTTTTAGCACAGTATGGTGTGTTTTTTTGGCGCAAGTTTATTTTTTGTGAACTTTTATAGTTGGTATTATTCAGTTCTTTTAATGTAAGTCTTAAACAAATGCTTTATTCACAAAATTCGTTTTCAATGCACTTTTATTTCTTTTGTTTTAATTTTTTTTTCATTAAACAATGACAGTGGTTGCCTTTAGTATACTCATTTGCTTTTTCATATAACACTTCAAAACGCAAAATAACATATCTTTTGTTTTTTTTCTGTTTTTCTTTCAATTAAATATTTCAACTTTTTGATTTGTTTTTAATTTTATTTCGTTAAATTCGTACTCATGTAAAATGGTAGGGAAAATTATGGTTAACCATAGAAACCACAAACATTCTCTTCATATAAGTAACGCAAACACAAGAACATTTCACAAATGTAAACATTTTGTTTGAGGGAGTGATTTTCGTTTTTTTTGTTTATTGTGGGAATAAGCACTTCCACCTTTTTGTATGGTATGCCTGTGAAGGGAAATAGGCTTGTTGTCGGTGTTGTTGTGATTTATTTAGTTGTTTGTTTATATAGT
>PGFW01029711.1:0-11471 GCA_003123925.1 Haematobia irritans | reverse complement strand
GTGCAATCCACATAGAGCTTTAGGTTAGGTTAGGTTAGGTTAAAGTGGCAGCCCGATTAAATTTCAGGCTCACTTAGACTATTCAGTCCATTGTGATACCACATTTAACTAAAAGTACCTATTACATATGGGCACTTCTAGTCTTAACCACTGAACCTTCTCTATTATTTACTTTTGTGGAACCAACCAGATTGCTCCAAAAACATTAACAAACTGCTTAAGTTAACGTTTTCCAGGTCAGCGCCAGTAATCTAAAGCTATATGCTCCTAAAATTCGCTTACGCCTTACACAAAAAGCAGGACACTCACACAAGAGGTGTTTAATTGATTCCTTTTCCTCCACGTCATGACAGCTTATACAATAGTCATTATACTTCGCACCTATAGTTTTTGCAAATTCGCCTATCAGGCAGCGACCCGTTATAGCAGATATTAGGAGTGCTATCTGACGCCTTGAGAACACTAGCATATCTAGTGTGCGGTTTAAGTTTAAATGGGCCATATTTGCTTGGTGTCGTTACAACCCTTGCAATTTTCCCATCGAATATTGGCCATCATAACAGCCTTCTCACGCAGTAAGAGCTTGCAGGTGGCCAGAGGCATACCAACAGATTCTAGTTCCCCTGGAATATGTAAGGTAGTTCCTAGCCTTGCTAACACATCTGCTTCACAGTTCCCCGGTATGTTCCTATGGCCAGGCACCCATATTAGGTGAATATTGTACTGCTCAGCCATCTCGTTGAGAGATTTGCGGCAGTCTATGGCCGTTTTTGAGTTAAGGAACACAGAGTCCAAGGATTTTATTGCAGGTTGACTGTCTGAGTATATATTAATGCCAATATTTGTTGGAACATTACTTCTCAGCCAATTCACCACCTCTCTTATTGCCAATATTTCAGCCTGAAAACACTACAGTGATTAGGTAATCTTTTCGCTATTCGAATTTCCAGATCTTTAGAATATACTCCGAACCCCACTTGTCCATTCAATTTGGAGCCATCAGTATAGAAATCTATATATCTTTTATTCCCCGGGGTCTGTGTACACCACGCCTCACTGTTGGGAATTAGAGTTTCAAACTTTTTGTCGAAAAGTGGTTTTGCCAGGGTGTAATCCACTACGTTAGGCACATCTGGCATTACTTTGAGGACCGAACTATGACCGTACATTTTTTCCGACCACAGCGATAGCTCGCGCAACCGCACAGCCGTTGTTGCAGCTGACTGTTTGGCCAAAATGTCTAAAGGCAATAGATGTAGCATGACATTAAGGGAGTCTGTTCCTGTCTTACTAAATGCGCCTGAGATACATAAGCTCGCCATACGCTGAACTTTATCTAAACAAGTCGGTTTCTGAAGTGCCGGCCACCAGACTACAACACCATATAGCATTATAGGTCTAACCACTGCCGTGTATAGCCAATGCACAATTTTTGGTCTTAGTCCCCACTTTTTCCCTATTGCCTTTTTGCACGAGTACAAAGCTACCGTGGCTTTTCTCGCCCTCTCGCTTTGAAACAATCAGAAATGTTACCAGCAATACTGAGAGAGGATATAGCCCCCATATAAACCGATCCCCAGATTTTACCTACCGGAACGATTTAAAAGAGTAACTTTTATCCGGTTAAATTCGGTACGTGATCTTAGTATATGTCCTCTAACAACCATGCAAAAATTAGTCCATATCCACTACATAATTAGATTAGCTCCCGACCACCAAAAAATATCGGAAGCCTCATGAAGGAACAAATTGAATCTTATTCGGTTGAAAAAGATTCATATGGGTTTATAATTGTGTATAGGCTCTTCTATATAAAACGATCAAGAACTAAAGAAGACAATGTTAAGAAGGTACCTTGTTTATCGGTAACTGTTACCACAACCATGTAATTTCGATTGTAGATGACTTTAACTCTTTAACTTTGTACGTAATCCATTGTGGATAATATTCGGCCTGAGAGAACCTTAGGTCGTATTTACCTGTTTTCCAATAAAAACCGTGGCATTTATAATGGAGTCACAATGGAATAACCTCAAAAATGAGAAGACAACGTTAAAGCAAAGAAGACAAGAATTATTTTAACTATGGTACTTAAAACACGGCAATTTTCTTACAAAAATAAAGAATTTATTTTTAATAAACCGATATTTTAGTTCACTTTCGCCCTTTTTCTATCTTTAGTATAGACATCCCTTAATTAAATGAAGTTGCTTTTAAAGTAATTTAAATTTTTTTCTATTTTTATCAATAGTTTTCTCTACATTGCCATGACAGAAATTTACACGAATAGAGTTCGCAATGACAGAAAAATCACAGAAAAAGAAGGAACATCGAAAATGAATACATATGTAAGAGCAATGATCGTTTTCAATATCATCAACAACTAAAATTCAGGCCACAGATCGTTGTATTGACTCAGTATTGGGGAAACAATCAAAGAGATGAGCAAAAACGAAAGAGCTACGATGTGAATGTTAGCACCCCAAATAGATTAAGAAGATATTTTACAATTTGCAAGTGTGATCACTGGGTATACAGATATTGCTTAACAATTAATTTTAATTATTTTTTAATTGAAAAATGGCCTTTCACAAAGAATAAACAAGGAATGTGGTTTATGAAGATTGAAATAGATGAAATGAACAGGAGAAGTGGAATTTCGGCTGTGTGAAGTATTGTGAGCGATGAGTGGGAAACTTTTCAAGACCAGCAAACAAAAAACAAAGGTTTTTAACTAATCAGAAAAGTAAACTGTTGAATAATATTTTTGTTGTTCTTATTTTCAGCTAATGTATAAAAACTGTTGCCTAAAAAAATAGATGAAGTAATATAGAATGTTTAAAGAAGTTCAAAGGAATTAGCATGAAAAGGGGAAAACAAAAATAGATGAGACACGTTGACCCCACATGTGCAAAAAATAAAAAAAAAAAATCATTAACTATATAAAACAACAAACTAAACATAAATCAAGCAACAACACAAACACGACACAAAAAAGCGCTAAATTTCCCTTCAACGAGGCAATACCATCAACAAAAGTGACTTTGATTCGCCGACAAACAACCAAAAAAAAATAACAAAAAAACGAACAAAATCACTCCTCAAAACAAGAATGTTTACAATTGTGAAATGTGTTTCTTGGTGTTTGCGTTAATTATAATGAAGAGATGTCTTTGTGGTTTCTAAATGGTTAGACCACACTAATTGTTCCCTACTCAATTTTACATGAGTATCGGAATTTAAAACGAAAAAGAACTAAAAAATTAAAAAGAAGCAAATCAAAAAAAACGTTGAATAGTTAAATTGAAAAAGAAGAAAGCAGAAAAAAAAAAACCGAAAAAAGATCGTTTATTTCGCGTAGTTGAAGTGTTACCTATGAAACAAGCAAAAATTGACGTATACTAAAAGGCAACCACGTGTCATGTGTTAATGAAAACAAAAAAAAAATTAAAAACAAAAAGAAAATAAAAGTGCAATTGAAGAACGAAATTTTGTGTGTAAGTAAAAGCATTGTTAAGACTTGACGATAAAAAGAGAAACATGAATATATAACCAGACTATAAAAAGTTTCCACAAAAATAAAAACTTGCGCCAAAAAAAATTACACACCCTACTGTGCTAAACAGAAACCAAGCATCTAAACAATTGAAATGTCTTCAAATAGGTCGGTAGCAATTATGTAGAGTATAAATTAAAATCCTAAAAAATGTGGAATGTGTGGATATTGAAGTGCAAATTTCCATTAAGTAGAATTCAATGCATTTTTGTTGTATTTTATACGATATCGTAAGCACTTGTGTTTACGTTGTAACAATTTTTAAATGGAAAATCTTTTCGACAGTTTTTAAACTAATGAATTGAGATGCTGGGTACATTAAGTGGCGGTATGAGTGTTACCAATGTGTATGTAAAACCAGTTAATAGGTAGGTTGCTCATACTACTCGAAAGTACCAACTGTGAACTAGATACATAATCGTCGATAAAAAAGGAAATGGACAAAACAATTGCTCGTATATAATACAATTTTGACAAAAAATTTTCGTAATAGGGGAAAGATGAGAGATGTTTAAAAAAAACAAACCAGTTTTGGGACTGAAAAGATGTTTCTAAAGAAAAATACCAGATTTTAAATAAAAGTTTTGTAGTAAAAATACAATGTGACAGAAAATTGTCTATAGAAATAAAAAATTTTGAAAAAAACAAGAAAATTTTGCTAATCACAAATAAAGATTCTTGACAAAAAATTCTGCTAATAGAAATAATAATTTTTAACAAAAAATTTTCGTCTATACGAAATAATAAATTTTGACAAAAAAACTTGCTGAAATAGAAATGAAATTTCCAAACAAAAAAGTTCTGCTATAGAAATAACATGTTTAATAAAATTTCGCTATATGAAATAAAAGTTTTGACAAAAAAGTTGACTAATAGAAGATAAATCTTGAAACAAAATTTTCTACACAAAATGAGATTTCTGACGAAAATTCTCTATAGAAATAAAATTTTACCAAATTTTGCTATAGAAAAAAATTTTTTGACAAAATGTTCTTATCCGATAAAAAATTTTCTATAGAAATAAAAATTTGACAAAATTCTCTATAGAAATAAAATTTTAATAAAATTATTCCGTATAGAAATAAAGTTTTGTCAAAATTGTCTATAGATAAATAAAACTTTGACAAAAAATTTTTCTACACAAATGAGATTGACATAATTCCTTTATGGAAATAAAATTTTTTAAAAAATTTCTATAGAAAATAAATCTTGACAAATTTTCTATAGAACTAAATTTTGAAAAATTTCTATAAGAAATAAAATGTTATAAAGTTTTCTATAGCACATAACGTTGATAAAAATTTTTCCTATAGAAATAAAATTTTTGACAAAATTTTCTACAGAAATAAAATTTTTGACAAAAGTTTCTACACAAAAATGAGATTTTGAGCAAAAATTCTCTGTAGAAAATAAATTTCTAACCAAAATTTCTATAAAATAAATTTGACAAAATGTTGGCTATCCGATAAAAAATTTGTGACAAAAAATTCTACACAGATGAGATTTTGACAAAATTTCTATAGAAAATGAAATTTTGACAAAATTCTATATTAGAAATAAAATCTTAATAAAATTTTCTTATAGAAAAAAGTTTGACAAAAATGTCTTATAGAATATAAAATTTTACAAAGATTTTCTACACAGAATGAGATTTTGACATAATTCTCTATGAAATAAATTTTTACAAAATTTTCTACAAAAATAAAATCTTGACAAGAATTTTCTAGCAGCAAACAAAATCTTGAACAAAATTTTCTATAGAATAAATTATGACAAAATTTTCTATAGAAATAAAGAAGATAAAATTTTCTTAGAATAAAATTTTGACAAAATTGTCTTTTTAGAAATAAAAATTGTGACAAATTTTCTACAACAAATGAGATTTTGACAAATATTCTCTATAGAAATTAAAATTTCTTACCAAATTTTTCTATAGAAATAAAATTTTGACAAATGTTCTATAGATAAAAAAATTTTTGGCAAAAAATTCTACACAGATGGAGATTTTGAGCAAAAATTTTCTTAGACATGAAAATTTTGACAAATTCTATAATTAGAAATATAAATTTAATAAATAAAATTTTCTATAGAAATACAAGTTTGACAAAATTGTCCATAGAAATAAAATTTGACCAAAACTTTCTACCACAAAGTGAGACGTTACAAAGCTCCTATAGAAATAAAATTTTAGCAACTTTTCTAGCAGAAATAAAATTTGACAAAATGTTCTAATAGATAAAAATTTTGACAAAAAATTCTAACACAGATGAGATTTTTGACAAAATGTTTCTATAGAAATGAAATTTTGAGCAAAATTTCTCTATAGAATAAAATTTTGACAAACATTTCTGTAGAAATAATCAAAATTTTGACAAAAAGTTGTCTATAGAAATAAATTTTGACAAAACTTTTCTACACAAATGAGTAATTTGACATAACATTCACGTATGCGAAATAAACATTTTTAAAAAAATTTTTCTATAGAAATAAAATCTGACAAAAATTTTCTATAGAAACTAGAATTTTGACAAAATTTGTCCAATAGAAATAAAATGATTGATAACATTTTCTATAAAACTAAAATTTTGACAAAAATTTTCTATAGAAATAAAATTTTGACCAAATTTTCTGTAAGAAATAAAATTTTGACGCAATGTTCTAATAGAAAATAACAGACTTTTAAAAAAATTTTCTAAGATAATAAAATTTGGAAAAAAATTCCTATAGAAAAAAATGCTGACAAAATTTTCTACCCAATGGAGATGTTGAACAAATTTTCTATAGAAAATAAAATTTTGACAGAATGTTCTATAAGGAAAGTAAAATTTAATAAATATTTTCTATATGAAATAAATTTTGACAAAATTTTCTCATAGGAATAAAATTTCGTATAGAAATAATTGATACCAAATCTGTCTACACAAATGAGATTTTGACAAAATTCTATATAGAAAGAAAATGTTGACAAAATTTCTATAGAAATAAAAATTTTGACCAACTTTGTTTGTAGAAAATGAAAATAATTGAAAACAGTTCTCTGATAATAAGATTAAATTTTTGACAAAATGTTCTATAGATAAAAAATTTGACAAAAATTCGTACTACAGATAAGATTTGACCAAACATTTTCTATAGAAAGTGAAATTTTGACAAAATTCTAATATAGAAATAAAATTTTTTAATAAAATTTTCATAGAAATATAATGTTTGACAAATTGGTCTATAGAAATATAAATTTTTGTGACAAGAAGCTTTCTACACAAATGAAATAAAAAATTTTTACAAAAATTTTCTACAGAAAATAATTTTGACAAAATGTTTATCAGGATAAAATTTTGAAACAAAAAATTCTACACAGATGAGATTTTGACAAAATTTTCTATAGAAATAAAATGTTGACAAAATTTTCTGTAGAAATAAATTTGACAAATTTTCTGGTAGAAATAAAAATTTTGACAAAATTGTCTATAGAAAATAAAATTTCTGATCAAAACTGTTCTACATCAATGAGAATTTTGACCAATAATTCTCTATAAATAAATAAAATTTTTAAAAATTTCTATAGAATAAAGTCTTGAAAATTTTCTATAGAATAGAATTCTTGACCAAAATTCTTCTTATAGAATAAGATTGATGATAACATTTTCTATAAAACAAAATTGTGACTATAAATTTTCTATAGAAATAAAAGTTTTGACAAAATTTTCTGTAGAACCCCATAAAATTTTAAAAAATTTTCTATAGAAAATAAAAATTTGGAAGAAAAAAATTCTATAGAAATAAAATGCTGACAAAATTTTCTACACAATGAAGATTGTTGCAAATTTTCTCCATACGAAATAAAATTTTGAGAATGTTCTATAGAATATAAAAATTTTGATAGAAATTTTCTTATAGTGAAACAATTTTGACAAAATTTTTCCATAGGAATAAAAATTTTCTATAGAAATAAATTGTGATAAATTTCTACATAAATGAGATTTTGACATAAATTCTCATATAGAAATAAAATGTGACAAAAATTTCTATAGAAATAAAAATTTTGACAAAAATGTGTTTGTCAGAAATGAAATATTGAAAAAATTCGTCTATAAGAAATAAAAATTAAAAAGTATTTTCTAATAGAAATAAAGTTTTGACAAAACTGTCCAATAGAAATAAAATTTGACAAAAATTTCTATAGAAGTAAAATTTTGTCAAAATTTTCTATAGAAAATAAAATTTTTGACAGAATTGTTCTTATTAGAAATAAAATTTTAATGTTGTGTTTTGATTTCAGCTTTAACCATGCATTGACTAAGACTGCAAGTGTAGTTTAATCAACAGAGGAAAAGTAAGCTTCAAATTTATTTGGGCAAAAGCCATATAGACGCAAGATGGGTTGGATGGACCAGCTGTTTCTACTTGCAAAAATTTTAAATATATGAAATAAAATTTTGAGCAAAATTTTGAGAAAACAATTTCTATAGAAAAAAAATGGCGGTTTCATTTCTCTGCTCAGGGCGTTACCAATCATAAAATTAAATCTCTACATTTGGTAGAAGTCTTAACAACATGTTGGTCCAGAATCGGCGTGAGATTTAAATATACCGTATATAGGAACATAAACCTTTATATTTAGTACCCAACAAATTTTAAGGCTTTGGATATGTATCGAAAATGAAGATCTACATAGATCCCGATTTAGAGACCTTTCGCTTTTTTTAATATCCTAAGGTATTTGAAAGAATTTTAGACTTTTTATAATAATACTATTTAGAATTTTTTCATATCCCACAACGTGAATTTTGCTTTTTTTCCAGAAAACATGCATTGAAGACGCATCGGAATGCAACATGTTTTCAAATGGTTGAAACTGTGAAACTGTTGTGTTATGTTATTAAAAAAAATTGAAAGTAAAGCTTAATTTCAGACCTTTGTATATTGAATGAGCCTACAGTCTATATTAAAACTATAATCGCAAGACAATGGTGGACAATTAAAACTAATAATCGAAAGGACAATGCTGTGTATAGTTATTAAGTCAAAACGGTCCGCACGTCCAATCCAATGGGAATCAAAAACATCTAATAAATAACTATATTTAATTGAGATATTTTCAATGTTCCCATCAGTATCACCATCATCGGAATATGTCCAAAAACACTCAAATTATTTTCTATCCCCATATATCCATAAAAACTTCTCACTCTTTAAGCTATAAATACCTGCTTAAGAAACAATTTTTCATAAATCCGCACAATAATGCTCATATCTCATTTCAATCCCTTTACCGGGAGTGTGTGTGTGTGTTTGGCAACATGCGTAAATTTGTTTTTCCCTGAAATCACGTTAATGGTTATTTCAACTTTGAAGTGTATTTTGTGTCCTCCTCACAAATTACCCCAATTAAAATGTGAACCATGCATTAAAAGTGAGATCAATACACAACACGACTACAGACAAAACACATGACAAACACCATACATTGCCCATCGGAATAGTTTATGGGATTTCACAATTTACAGTAGAAAATATTATTACAGTGCCTCGATGTCCCACAGACAATTTCAACACTTTATGATGCACTCAAAGACAATAACGGAAATAGGATCGCAATGTGCAACGCCGTTCGGACTCAACTGTAAAAGGTAAGTCCCCTTTCATTGAGTTAACATAGAATCGGGCATCCAAATTCAGTGTTTTGTATGTGAATTAAAGAAAGTTTGTCTTATTTTGCCAAATAAATAATTTTCATAATTTTTTAATGTATTCTAAAGCTGGTCTGAAATGTTTTACCACAAATATTTTCAAAAATTTGTAATATTTCTTGAATGGATTTAGCTTTTTTTCGATGACATTAAACTAATTTGTACCATTTTATTAATTCTTACTCTGGTTTTTAAATTTGTGAAAAAAAGTTAAAATTACCCATCAAAAATAAGAAAAAACAAGTGAGTAAAACAGAAAGTCAGGCGGGGCTGACTATATCATACCTTAAACCACCCCTACTGAATTAGTAAACATTGCTTGTGGGGTATCAATGGTATAGGTTTGGAGGAAAACCGCATTTCCACATTTAAGAACATTAAGGGGTACATGGGAGTTTTATCACAATCTGAACAGAAATGTCTGATATTAGGAGCCTATAGTTGATTCTGAACCTACAGAGTAAGTATGCTACTAAGTCCATTATTAAAAAAAAGATGAAATCGCTCAATTAGTATGGGTAATAAAGCCAAATTTCGGAAAATAGGATAATAGATTTATGTAAGAGCTACATGTAAGTCTAAATACGATCAGCTCATACATGTACATTTGAAATTTGAGCAACATTGGTTAATAAATAAGAGTATTATGACCATGCATATATATGGGAGCTATATCTACATATGAAACGATTTCGGTGATATTTCCCAGATTTGGTTGATACCACAGAAGGTTACCTTGTGCTAAATTAAAGTCAGATCGGGTACTAAATAAGGATATTATGGTCAGAAATAAAGTTATAAGGGGTACATTTTTGAAAACGGGCGATACATATATATGGGAGCTATATCTAAATCTGAACCGATTTGGATTATATTTTGCAGGTTTTGTTGATATTACAGGAGATTATCTTGTGCTAAATTTAAGTAAAATCGGTTTATAAATGAGGCCACTACGGTAACAAATAAGGTAATAAGGGGCAAATTTTTGAAAATTGAGCGCTTCATA
Source organism: Haematobia irritans (assembly GCA_003123925.1). NCBI lineage: Eukaryota > Metazoa > Arthropoda > Insecta > Diptera > Muscidae > Haematobia > Haematobia irritans. The sequence goes on along the minus strand of PGFW01029711.1, from coordinate 1,219 downwards.
TATATGGGAGCTATATCTAAATCTGAATCGATTTGGATGATATTTTGCACATATAGTCAGTACTATAAAACATTATAGTAAACCAAATTTGAGTAAGATCGGATGATAAATAAGGGTTTTATGGCCAAATTTCTGAAAATCGGGCGATACATATATATGGGAGCTATAGCTAACTCTGAACCGATTTCGATGATTTTTTGCACATATAGTAAGTACTATAGAAAATTAGATTTGGCCAACTTTGAGTTAGATCGGTTGATAAATAAGGGACTTATGGCCAAATTTGGGAAAATCGGGCGATACATGATATATGGGACTATATTGAATTCTGAACGATTTCGATGAAATTTTTGGCCACACCTTAAAGGGTGGTCTATTTGGATTACTTGTGGCAATTTGAGTCGCCGATTCGTTAGTAAAATGAACGCAATCTGCCCCATTTAGTAGAAATCGGGCTTATACATACGCAGGCAGTTCGGAAACTTCTTGCCTAGCACAAAAAGCACGGTATAAACACAAAAAAGTTAAGTGTTTGGGAAACTTATCCATCTCTGTTCATGAACAAACATGTTATATTTGTTTCGATCTGGCAACACCTTTCATATAGAAAACAGGTGTTCAAAAAAGGAGCATCCGCATTTTTTTATCAATGCGAAAAAAATAGAATGTTGCCGTGCTTGTCATTAAATATTTACATTAAAAAAGGGTTATATCGGGACAAGAAATTCATAATTGATATTGGTGATGTGTTAGGTGAAAGTCGGCTCAACTTCATACCTGCAACAGTAAACAAATTCGGATTGCTGAATCATTAAACAGTGGACGTCCAAAAAACAGCAACAAAAAGTGCATAATTGGTATTAGAAAATGACTCGACGAATAAAAGTGCTTGAAATTGCTAATCTATCATGGGCATCTCAAATTATCGACTCCATTTTTAATCTTTGCTGGAAGAACTACAGGATGAAAAAGCTTTCTGCAAGATGGGTTGACCTCCGTCGCCACCGTAGGTCAAATGCGTTAGCATTGCCGCCTTGCATTACACAAGCGTCGTGGGTTCGATTCCTATTGCTACGAGCCGAAACACCAAAAAGTTTTTTCAGCGGTGGGATTATCCCACCTCAGTAATGCTGGTGACATTTCTGAGGGTTTCAAAGCTTCCTCTAAGTGCGTTTCACTGGAATGTGCAACGCCGTCGGACTCGGGCTATATCTTCTTC
>PGFW01029705.1:8789-23449 GCA_003123925.1 Haematobia irritans | reverse complement strand
TTATTTCTCTAGAGTATTTTTCTCAAGATTTATAAATAAATAAATAAATAATTTAAATAAATAAATGAGAAAATTTGTCAAATTTTATTTCTATAGGAATTTTGCTCAAAATTTTATTTCCTATAGAAAATTTTGTCCACCTATTTTGTTTCTATTAGAAAATTTTGTCAAATTTTATTTCTAGTAGAAAATTTTTCCAAAATTTTATTGATAGAAAATTTTTCAAAATTTTATTTCTATAGAAAATTTTTTTCAAAATTTTATCTAATAGAAAATTTCGTTGAAATTTTATTTCTATAGAAAAATTTCGTAAAAATAATTTCATTCTAAAGAAAATTTGTCAAAAATTTTTTTTTATAGAAAATTTCGTGTAAATTTCTATTTCTATAGAAAATTTTGCAAAATTCTTATTCTATTGAAAATTTGTCAAAATTGTATTTCTATTAGAAAATTTTTGTCAAAATACTTCTAAATAAGATTTAAGTATCTCTTATTTAGAGGAGAAATATTTTAAATTAAAAAATTCCTACCAAAAACATCAAGAATGTATACCAACTGTGGCAACCGTAGTCCTAGAGCCAAAAAGAGCCTTAAAGAATATATTGCACATTTTTGTTAGGCTGAGCATTTATCGGGCTACCTCTTGCAATTTTGTACAGGGCAAAATAAATTTTTTTTTGTATGAATTACGCCACAGTTTTAACCTATTTTCTTCGATAATCTCATGCTCCCATAGTTCATGCAACTCTGTTACAATTAAATAGGAGATTCTTTTTTGTGCTCATTTTCATTTATTTTCTATTTTTTCATTTATAATACTTAAACAAATCGTTTTGCATTAGGAATCAAATAAAAACCTCAACAAAAAAGGCAATTAGTGTTTTTTTTTTTTTTGATTAAAAATCAAAAAAATTGGACTCCAAACAATGCCAACATTTTTCCCACACACTTCGTGTTGTGGTTTACCTTCCTCAAAATATTGCAGTGTATTTGTGGAATGGACCACAAAATATTATAATTGGAAAATCTAATTTAAGTTGAAAATATTTGAGTTTTCTGATAGAAGGTGTGCTCCCGTAGGAAGTTGAATGTAGCAACCTGCTGTTTTCTTCAATGACAGCGAGTGCTTGATTTATGAATTAAATTAATAAGAAAAAAAAAATAATACAGACACCGGCAGATTGATGGATTGACAATGGAGAGAAGCAGGAAAACCATGAAGGGAATATGATAAATTACAAAATTCAAATTAACAAAATTTGTTATACTAAGGACAGCTTATACTACTAAAACATATTGTGCTGATGTTTTTGTGTTGTTTTTTGTTTGTTTTTGTTTTTGTTTGAAAAAAATTCCAATTACATAAGAGATATTCCATATTATAGAAAATGCCAAATTTGAAATCATCCAGCTGTAAATCAAGACAACCATGTTTCCTCAGATAAACTACACATTAATTTTATACTCGGGCCATAAAATTTTTAATTCTCTTGAAATTCCAAAAAAAAAAACAACAACAAAATAAACATCTAAAGTAAAAACTTATGGCAAACGTGTGCCACGCGGATTGCGCCACAAAACAATGACGTTGCCTAAGACTAAATTGCGACACTTTGCCATCTTTTCCTACACCATTATTGGTGTTAGGAAAAACGCCAACGAAAAGGCAGGAACAGAATTCCTATATTGATCTGATCGAAGATTTGAAAAACCACCCTTAAAATCCGACAACAAATTTTTAGTATACAAAAGGTTGCCACCTTCCAATTCAAAACCATACCAAACAAAGGTTGATGGAACCATAGGGCCACCATAATACTACCACCACCATCATCAGCATAGAGTTGCATGTGTTACGTCAACATGTTTTCTTTTCATTCTTCAGTTTTGTTTGTTTCCATTTTTGAAAATATGAAAATTTTCTAAAAAGGGTCCTATAAAACACAAAACTTCGAAAGAAAAAAACAAAAAACATCTTGCCTCTTTTCATGTCGAGAAATTGGAGAAGGAGTTCGTTGATGAACTGGAGAAGGAAAAACGTCTTTTGCCGACCATTTCGAACAAACTTAAAACCTTTAACATTTCTTAAGCATAAAATCATGATTTTATCAGCATCTTCAAATCGTTATTAGAAGTAAATTGGAAGAGAGCATATGATTAACCCCATTATTTTGAAGATGGTATCTTTAGTCATACTTTTTAACCAAAGCTCATTTCAACGTTGATAGCGGATCATGAAATAGGCTCTTGAAAAAAACCCGGGTTTTTTGGGTTTGTGCGAAGGGTATTTTAATTGACAATAACATATGCATATTTGGGATATTGGATATGGGTTATGCCTATTCTCTGAGCTTATATTATTTCATATTAATTTTTTTTGGGCTGTTAAATACAAATATAAAATAAAATTTTGAAATTGAATTTTCTATTGAATTTAAATTTTGACAAAAGTTTCTGTAAAAATAAAATTTTGACATAATTTTCTATAGAAATAAAGATTTGATAAAATATTCTGTAGAAATAAAATGTTCAGACATAAAATTTTCTATAGAACAAAAGTTTTGATAAAATTATCTATAGAAACAAAAATTTGCTGATAAAATTTTCTAAAGAAATTTAAAATTAGAAAATTTGCTGTAGAAATCAATATTTGACACAATTGTTCTAAACGAAATAACAATTTGAGAAAAATTTTCATTAGGAAATAAAATTTTGAAAAAGACTTTTCTTTTTAAAATAAATTTTTTGACACAATTTGTTTGTAGAAATAAAATGTTTGTACATAATTTTCTATAGAAAATAAAAATTTTGACAACAATTTTCTATAGAAATAAATTTTGTCAAATTTCTCCACAGAAAATTAAAATGTTTGACAAAATTTTCATTATAGAAAATAAAATTTTACCAATTTCTTCTATAGAAATAAAAATTTTTCCAAATTTACTCTATAGAAATAAATTTTTCCATATTTCCGTGATGAGAGAGAGTGAGAGAGAGTGTGACAAAAAATTTTGCTAAAAAATGTCGACAAAAATTTTCTATAGAAAGTAAAATTTCGTCGAAAACCAAACATTTCTAAAGAAATAACAATTTTGGTATGAGAAGAGGGGTTGCTAGAGAGAGATTAAATTTTGACAACATTTTTTATAGAAATAAAATTTTTTTAGAAAATATCTGTAGAGTAGTGTAGAGTTTTAGAAGATTCTATTAGATGACAATGGTGGATAGATGTATGAATTTTCAATAGAGAATAAAGAAGTTGAGCAGATAGTATGTTGTGTAATGAGCAAATAAATTTTAGACGAAACATTGATCTGATAGAAAGTTATTTTTTTGACAAAAAGATTTTTTTTTTGCGAAGTGAGTGTATGATGTGTGAGCGAGAGAAGTTGTGTTTGAGAAGTAAAATTGTGTGCCAATTTCTCTACAGAAGGTGAGGAGAGATGTGTTGACGGAATTTTCGTATAGAGAGAAGTGAGAGAGATGTTACCAAATTTCTCGTATTATATAGTAATATTATTAATATTTACCAAATTCATCGGTAATAGATAATAAAAATTATTGAGAAAAATATATCACATAGAAATAAATAGAGTTTGCCAAGAGATTTTCTATAGAAATAAAATTTTGAGTGAGAATTTATATTTTTGAAAGAGAGAGTTTTATTTAGAGAATAAATTGTGAGCAGCGGTATATTTGTGCGTATAGAAAAAAAAGAGTGTGTGAGCAAGAGAGTGCTTTATTTTCCGTAAATAATAAAGTTTTGACAAAATTTTTATAGGAAATAAATTTTGGACAAAATTATTTCATATTAGAAAAATAAAATTTTAACCAAAATTTTCTGATAGAAATAGAAGTTTTGAACAATAATTAGTTTCCCATAGAAATATATATTGTGATTAAAAGTGTTCTAAAGAAATTTCAAATTTTGAGAAGTTGTTCTGGTTAGAAATAAAGATTTTGACACAATTTTCTATAAAATAAAAGTTTACTATAGAAATACTATTTTCTATAGAAATAAGATTTCTATTTTGGAAAATAAATTTGCTATAGATATAAAAAATTTGGAGCAAAATTTTATTTCGAAATAAAAATTTTTGAACAAAATTTTTTATAGAAAAATAAAAATTTTTGACAAAATTTTCTTATAAGAAAATTAAAAATGTTGACACAATTTTCTATAGAAATTAAAAATTTGACAAAATTTTCTTATAGAAATAACCAATTTTAACAAAATGTTTTTATAGAAATAAAAGTGACAAAATATTTCTATAGAAATAAAATGTTTGAAAAAATTTTCTTATAAGAAATAAAATGTTCGACAAAATTTTCCATTGAAGTTATATCTTTGATAAAAGAAGAATTCAATTTGAGAAATTTTCTTAGGAAAATAAAATTTTATGACACACATTTTCTATAGAAATAAATTTTCTATTGAAATAAAATTTGCACAAAATTTTATTTCACGATAACAAAAATTTTGATAAAATTTTTTATTAGAAAATAAAATTTGACAAAATTTCTATAGAAATAAATTTTTGACAAAATTTTCTATAGACAATGAAAAATTGGACAAAAAATTTTCCATAAAAAGGAAAAAATTTGGACAAAATCTCTTCTAAGAGAGAAAGTGTGCGAATGTGAGGAAAATTTTCTTTATGAAATGAGAGAGTTGTGAGCGACGAGTGTGCGGAGAGAGAAATAAAATATTCGCGAGTAGAGAGAGTGAGAGATGTTGACACAATTTTTGTGATAGAGAATGAGAGAGATGTGTTGAGCGAGAAGAGTGTCGTGAGTGAGAGATAGAGAATGTGAGCAGCGGAGAGAGTTGTGGTGGGTGATAGAAATAAAATTTTGACAAAATTTTCTATAGAAATAACTAGATGGTGTGTAGTGAGCGAGAAAGTGTTTTGTGAGTGAGAGAAAAAAATTTTTGACAAAATTTTCTATAGAAATTAGAATTGTTAAAAAATTTTTCTATAGAAAATAAAAATTTTGACAAAATTGTCGCATAGAATTAAAAAATTTTTGATAGATATTTGTCTAAAGAAGAGTGTGCGAGAGAGAAGTGGAGGAAAATTTTCTTTAGAAATAAAAATTTGACCAAATTGTTGTGCGTAGTGAGAAATGAAGAATGTGTGGAGCAAAAATTTTATTATTCTATTAGAATAAAAATTTTGACAAAATTTTCAAGAAATAACAATTGAAGAACATTTCTATAGGAAATTACAAAGTGGTGACAACTATTTTTTATAAAATAAAAAATTGTGACAAAATGTTTCTAATGGAAAGGTATAATTTTGACAAAATTTTCTATAGAAATTAAAATTTGACAAAATTTTCTATAGAAATAAAATTTTGACACAATTTTCTATAGAAGTAAATATTTGGCAAAAATTTCTTTAGAAATAAAATTTTGACAAAATGAAGAACGAAGCTGAAAACGACTAATTCAAAATTTTTTCCTAGAAGCAAGTACGCAAAACTCAAATTTAAAAGAGAATTGTGTCTTAAAGGTATCCTTGTTTCCATTGCCCGCTTCTTTTTCTCAGAAGCAATACGATTCATAATTAGAATTAAACAAAATAAAATATTTAACAAAATTTTCGATTTTATCTGTCTACCCACTTTTTTCTATTTACAACATAATCATCAATATCCACATTAAATTTTTCAAAATGTGCCTTAGTTCATATCGATTAAAGGAAAACTCAGATGGCTTATATTCCTAAGTAATTTACAAAAGTATCTTTGTACTCCATTGACTCTTTAGGAGTATGAAACAAAAAAGATACAAAAATATTCATCGTATGCGTTTTTTATCCTTTGGTAATGGTGATGAGGCACACCAAGCGGTCTGCATCGTTTACCTTGTATTAGTATACAATGTTAGTAAATGTGTCAGCTGTTTGGTATTATGTAAATTGGAAATAAATTGTAGTAATTTTATAAATTATTTCTCCCATTCCATTAAATTTGGTGTTTTATTTTCTTAATAAACGAAAGATTTATAGACACAAGACTTGAATATGAGAGGATATCAACTTGTTAATATGGAATGTTTTAATATTTGTACCATATATTCTTTCGAAATTGTGAACCCAACGTATACTTAACATTAATACATTTCAGTTATATACAGGGTCATGGGATTCAATCCAGTATATGAAAAAAAAAATATATGATTTCAACAGTAATTGAAATCCTCAGTAATGCTGGTGATACATTGAGCTGACAATATTTAAATCAGGTAACATCTATACAATTTAAACCCCCTATGTTAACAGTAATCAAAAAGCGCTTTGATATCGTAGTTTTACCTGAAAAATCGGTTATATTGGGACTATATCACAAAATGCGATATGAATTACAGCCCCTAAAATGAAGCCTCAAAACCTAAATGAATTAATGTCCCAAAAAAAGACTTATATCGAAAAACAACAACACAAATTGTTATGTTTTGAGGATATAATTTTATTTTATTTGCGTACAATTGCATTATTAGAACAAAACCCACATTTCAAATGAAAATGGACCCCAAAATTAATTTTTGGGATGGTGCTTCGTATTCAAGTCGGATCTATTATCGTGCTACCCCAATTGAACATGAGTCAGGCTTAGTTGGGCTTACGCCGATGCAATACTGATAGAACGTCTGGCAGACCCAGGCCCGTGGCATAGGACTTTCTTATTACAGCAGAGACAATGTGGTTATCGCGATTGCAAAACTTTGGGCCGGTTTTTTCTATGGCAGATTAAAAATTATTCTAACGCGATATTCAAAGAAAAAAATTGAACTGACTTTGCGCGGGTTTACATTTTCAGTTTCACCATGGTCCCATCGAATCCACCGTATTTAAAGCCGATTTGGCCTTTCACTTTCAATTGGCTTTCCAGAAATAAAAAAATCCAAAAAGTGCCACCTCTCAGGATTTAATTTTTAGAACCGGTATGAAAATGTCCCAGGAAAATGAGCCAAAACCCAATTGAAAGAGAATGCTATGGAACCATGGGCCCCATGAAAATAAGTTCAAAACCCCAATGAAAGAAGGGATATTATGGAACATGGCTCGATGAAAATAAACGTTCAAAAAACCCAAATAAAAACGTGGCCACCAAATGCTGCAGTGACGTTTCATAATGATAAGCCCCTATAAAATAACCCCAATAAAATGTAACTGGAAGTCGGACCCAAAAATAAAATGTAGGTCAACGTGATGATGCCGACAGAAAAAATTTAAGAAAAAAATTAAATTTTTTTTTTTTTTTTGTGTTACTCAGTACGGGGGGGGAAAATCCATTTTAGGGGGGGGGGGGGGAAAAAATCACTTTTAGGCCCACTTTTGACTCTGTCATAGGAGAAAGTCCTAAACCCTGACCAAAAAGGGCAGGCCACGTAAATCAGATGTCGAAAGCTTCCCATTATTGTTAATCTAAATAATACGAAAATAGGCCGAACTGGAAACGAAGAACAATCACGGTAGAAAAAAAATTTGACAAAATTCATATAGAAATAAAATGCTGACAAAATTTTCTATATATAGAACAATTTGACAAGCGTCTTTTATATAATGAAATAAAAATTTGACATAATTTTCTATAGAAATAAAAATTTTACAAAATTTTCATAGAAGTAAAATTTTTGAAAAAATTTCTATAAGAAATAAATTTTGACGTTTTTTAATGAAATAAAATTTTGACAACATTTTCTATAGAAATTAAAATTTTTGACCAAATCTTCATATTGAAATAAAATTTCACAACACATCCTCTGTAGTTTAGCTGCACTGTAGTTTAGTCAATGCATGGTTTTTAAGCTGAAATCAAAACCAACTCAAGAAACAAAACCCAGCCAAAAACAAAACCCAGCAAACTTACAATTCATCGATGATTTGAGATTTTGCAAAGGAAAAGAGATATGCTTGCAAAGGGAAAGAGATAGCTTAGCCAAAGTACCGACTTATCAAAACCTTTTTCGGAAAGTCAAGTGTAGTTCACTTTGCGGTTTAGTGAATTACCTCCGAATTTATTTGATAATTGCTATAATAGTTTCTGCTGCAAGTTAGAGCATCAGCTGATGAGGAATTTGTGAATTCCGAAACAGCTTGTACATCCAACCATCTTGCAGTCTACAACCATCTTGTATTTTAGTCAATGCACGGTTTTAAGCAGAAATCAAAAACAACAATAATGATTGAAGAGAAACCAACAATAACAAACAAAACGAATCAAATAAACATTTTGAACAAAATTTTCTATAGAAAATTAAAATTTTGACAAAACATTTCTAAGAAATAAAACTTTTGAGAAAATTTTCACATAGAAATAAAATTTTGAAAAATTATTTCCATAGAAATAAAATTTTGAGAAAAATTTCCATAAAAAATAAAATTTTGAAACCCATAGAAATAAAATTTTGACAACATTTTCTATAGAAATAAAATTTTGACAAAATTTTTCCCATAGGAAATAAAAATTTGAGAAAATTTCCATTAGAAATACAAATTTGACCACATTTCTATAAAGCGAATAAAATTTTGACAAAATTTTCTATATCGCATTCAAAATTTTGACAAACATTTTTCTATAGCGATAAATTGCAAAATTTTTATAGAAATAAAGAATAGATTGTGACAAAATTTTCTATAGCGATGAACCATTTGTGACAAAATTTCACTATAGCGATAAAATTTTGACAAAATTTTCTATAGCGATATAAAATTTTGACAAATTTCTATAACGATAAAATCGTTGACACAATTTTCTATAGCATAAAAAATTTTGAACAAAATTTTCTATAGAAATAAAAAATTGTTGACACATTTTCTATAGCGATAAAATTTTGACAAAATTTTCTAGCGCATCAAAATTTTGACAACATTTTCTTATAGCGATAAAATTTGGCCAAAATTTTCTATAGAAATAAAATTGGACAAAAATTTTCTATAGAAATAAAATTTTGACCAAATTTTCTGGTAGAAAAAAAAAATTGACAAAAAATTTCTATAGGAAAAAAAAATTGACATAAATTTTCTTAGTGAATTAAAAATTTTGACCAAACTTTCTGTAGAAATAAAATTTTGACAAAATTTTCTATAAAATAAAATGTTAACAAAATTTTCTATAGAAATAAAATTTTGACAAAATTTTCTTTAGAAATAAAATTTAGAGAACATTTTTTAAAATTGTGACAACATTTTCTATAGAAATAAAATTTTGACAAAATTTCCTATAGAAATAAAATTTTGACAAAATTATCTATAGAAATAAAATTTTGACAAAATTTTCTATAGAAATAAAATTTTGACAAAATTTTCTATAGAAATAAAATTTTGACAAAATTTTCTATAGAAATAAAAATTTGACAAAATTTCTATAGTAATAAATTTTGACAAAATTTCTATAGAATAAAATTTTTGACACAATTTTCTTATAGCCGATAAAATTTTTGACAAATTTTCTGGGAAAAAAAAATTGCTTGACGAAAAATTTTCTATAGAAAAAAAATTTTGACAAAATTTTTCTCGAGAAATAAAATTTTGACCAAATTTCTGTTAGAAATAAAATTTTGACAAAATTCTATAGAATAAAATTTTAACAAAATTTCTATAGAAATAAAATTTTGACAAAATTTTCTTTTTGCGATAAAATTTTGACAAATTTTTCTATAGAAAAAAAATTTTGAAAAAAGTTTCATAGAATTCAAAATGTGACAAAATCTTCCTATAGAAATAAAATTTTACGTATTTTGATGTTCACATTCCTTGAAGAATCTACTATTATATGCGGCGTCGTTATTTTAGGCTCGCTAGACTATACAGCCCATTACTATTTTGTTTTAACCAAATTCCAATATTCATTATTTCGATTTTTAAATTTATTCTTCACATGAATTTTATTATTAATATGTGAGGATGTACATTTTCTCTTATCAATGCGTTTTTCTCTATATAAATTTAATTTTTTCCCTCGTCGTCCCCAACAAACTTCCCCTCTAGAGTCTTCAGTTTGGTAAGGCACAAAAGTAAAATCCCCAGACGATCGAAATTTAATATTTTAAGGCATTTGTGGAATTTCCTAGTAAGTAAAATTAAGTGATGGACACTTTACCATACACACACAGCCTCAGGGCACTTTTTAAATAGGAGACAACATTAAATGAATGAATAATCCTGACACTTTTCCAAAGCCGCCAGTGAGTGTAATATAGTGAGACAGCGACCCGCCACCTCTTCTTAATAATTCATTGGCTGGCAATGACATGAAAGGAGACGATAATGTGCCCTCTGACTATATGGCATCCACATTGAGGATAGGCGTGAGTTGCATGCATTGTCAGATAATTGCGAAATGTCAAAATTTAGAAACTCTAATGCGGCGTTGGCATAATTGTCCGCCAACAGAAGATCACTGATGAAGAAGGCAAAAAAAGGCTGTGTCTGTCATGTAATGGAAGACTTATAGGGCTGATGAAGAGCAGGCTATGTCTAAGACACTAGCTGTCTGTTTGGTTCTTGTCTGACGCGTAGTTGAAATGCATCATCCCTATTAGAGCAATGGAAACACACAAGAGACTGCACTTTATGAGTTTTAAGAGCTCTAGCTCTTAAATTATTTTCAGAATAAATTCCCTTTCCCCTTTGCACTCTGCAACATCAATAATACCCTTATTGATTTTCCAATCTCTGTAAATTTGGAGGGTTTAGTGCAAAAGCGCATGTCTTGGAAGGTCGAACAAAAAAAAAGAATGATAACGAACTGCAACAGAATAGGAATAAGCAAATGACAGATTGATGAATAGTCCAAAAAGTACCATTAAACATCTCCAATGAAATCATTTTTTTGTAAATAATCTAGAGGAAGCGGGAGGTGGGATCATTAAACCCTCCTAATTCATTGTCGAGGCCTGTTTATTATGTCGTTATATGTAAGATTAGAGGTTAATAATCTGCACTAGCTCCAATCTGCTCTAGTAATGGTTTATTTAGATCCTCAGAAAATTGATTATAGAGCATAAGCTTGAGCCCAATAAAATTTTATCAAAAATTTTCTAATAAGAAACAACATTTTACACCCAAGTTCCTAATAAAATACAATTATACAAAATTTTCTATAAGAAATAAAATTTTGACAAAATTTTCTAAGAAATAAATTTAATTTGTGTTTTTGCTCTCACTTTAAAACCATGTGTATGACTAAACTACAAGATTAGCTTAACCAAAAAGGGAAAAGAATGTTTGTCAAATTTATTTGGGCAAAGCCCTATAGACTGCCAGATGGTTGGATGGACGCACGTTTCGGAATTACCACATTCCTCAATCAGCATCCTCTACTTGCAGCAAAACTATCTACAATTATCAGAATAAATTCCAGGCAGTTCACTAAACCCATGGTGAACCGACACTTGAACCTTCCGAAAAAAGGTTTATGATAAGGCCGGCTTATGCCAAAATAAATTATAACAACATTTCTCTTTTCCTTTGCCACCAACAAATCATCGATTTGAGTGCAGTTGGCTGGGTTTATTTTAAGCGTGGTTCCTCTTACTTAATTCGTGTTCCGAAACGTGAGTCCATCCAACCACCTTGCAGTCTACTATGGGCTTGCCAAAATAAAGTTGTGACAAACATTTTCCTCTGTTGGTTAAGCTACTCTTGTAGTTTAGTCAACACAATGGTTTTAAAGCTGAGATCAAAACACCAAATATGATTGAAGTACAAACCCACAATAAAAAACAAAACAGAAATAAAATTTTGACAAAATTTTCTATAGAAATTACAATTTTGACAAAATTTTCTATAGAAATAAAATTTTGACAAAATTTATAAAGAAATAAACTTTTACCTAAATTTATATAGAAAAAAAATTTACAAAATTTTCTAAAAACAAAATTTTGACAAAATTTTCTATAGAAACAAAATTTGACAAAATTTTCTATAGAAATAAAATTTTGACAAAATTTTCTATAGAAATAAAATTTTAACAAAATTTTCTATAGAAATGAACATTTTGACAAAATTTTCTATAGAAATAAAAATTTTGACAAATTTCTCAAAAGAAATAAAATTTTGACAAACTTCAAAAGAAATAAATTACAAAATTTTCTATAGAAATAAAATTTGACAAAATTATAAAAAATAAAATTTTACTAAAATTTATATAAAAAAAAATTGACAAAATTTTCTATAGAAGACAAACTTGACAAAAATTATTCTATAGAATACATTTACAAAATTCTCTATAGAAATAAAATTTGACAAAGATTTTTATAGAAAATGAAATATTGACAAAAATTTTCTATAAAATAAAATTTTGACCAAAATTCTATAGAAATGATGTTTATCATGATAGAAAATAAATTTGACAAAATATTTCTATAGAAAATAAAATTTTGACAAAATTTTTTCTATCGAATTAAAAATTTTTACGAAATTTTCTATCAGAAATAAAATTTTGACCGAAAATTTCTATGATAAAAATAAAATTTTACAAAATAAAATTTTGCCAAATTTTCTCTATAGAAATAAAATCTTAACAAAATAAAATTTAATAGCAAAATTTTCTATAGAAATAAAATTTTGAGCAACATTTCTATAGAAATGAAATTTCTGACAATAATTCGTCTAAAGAAATATAATTATGACAAATTTTATAGAAAAATCCAAAAGTTTATGACAAAATTTTCTATAGTAAATAAAATTTATGACAAAAATTCAAAGATATTTGCTTAAATTATCTCCTATAGAAACTAAAATTTTGACAAATTTTTCTAAGAAATAAATTTTGACAAAAATTTCTAAAGAAAAAATCTTAAAAGTTTATAGAATAAAAATTTTGACAAAAATTTCCATAGAAATAAAGATTATGACAAAATTTTCTATAGTAAATAAAATATTTCTACGAAAAATTTCTATAGCCAAATAAAAGTTTTAGAAATATGTCATAGAAATAAAATTTTGACGAAATTTTCTTAAAATAAATTTTGACAAAAAAATCTTTAACATTTCTTATAGAAAAAAAAATTTGACACACAAATAAAAATTTTCAAATATTCTCTATAGAAATGAAAAAGTTATGACAAAATTTTCTATAAGAATAAAATTATTGACAAAATTTCTAAAGAAATAACAAATTTTCAAATTTGTTCTATAAAATAAAAATATTAAACAATTTTCTATAGATATAAAATTTTTGCAAAATCCTATAGAAATAAAATTTTGACAAAATTTTTTCTCTAGAAATTAAATTTTATACAAAATTTTCTATAGAAATAAAATTTGAACAAATTTTCGATTAGAAATAAAATTTGAAAAAAATTTCTATAGAAATAAAATTTGCAAAATTTCTATAGAGAAAAAATTTTGACAAAATTTTCTATAGAAATAAAATTTTCTATAGAAGTAAAATTTGACCAAAATTTCTATAGAAAAAATAAAATTTTGACAAAATTTTTCTATAGAAATAAATTTTACAAAATTTTTCTAAAGAAATAAAATTTTGACAAATTTTCTAAAGAAAATAAAATTTTACAACATTTCTATAGAAATAAAAATTTTGACAACTTTTCTATAGATATAAATTTTGAACATAAAAATTTATGACAATTATTCTATAGATATAAAATTTGACAAATCTATAGATAATAAAATTTTGACAAAATTTCTTCTAGAAATTAAATTTTTACAAAATTTTCTATAGAAATAAAATTTTCACAAAATTTCTTCTAGAAAATAAATTTTTACAAAATTTTCTATAGAAATAAAATTTTCACAAAAGTTTCTATAGAAATAAAATTTTGACAAAATTTTCTGTAGAAATAATATTATAACATTCAAAATATAGAGATTTTATTGAACTATGACATATTTTTAGAACCTCATCCTGATTTTCGAAAATTTAAAACTTTTCAGATTGATCTTTCAATGACCAAATACATTCTGCAGCATTGAATTATGATTCAAATCTATGAAAGATGGCTCAACTTTATCGCTATTCTTGTTTGTTAATTTATATAATTTTTTTTTTTGTTGTTTTGGATTGTGTATTCCAAAAACAAAGTCAAAGATATTTTTCATGTCTAGATGCCGAGTACACATTAAGTGATATTTAATGTTCACATATGCTATGAGTTCAGGATGTAAAAAAACATGAGTGTGCATTTGTTCTGGGGATTTCTTATCATCATAATTCCTTTAGAAATACCGACCCAGCAAACATGAACACATGGAAGGAAATGACCCCGGTCAAATGAGACATCCGTCATTAGACACCAAGTAGATCTTTAATTACTTTAATTACATATTATGTTATTCCTACAGATGGGAAATCCCAACTAAAAAAAGGAAATCAAAGAAGCCACTAAATAATCTGAGGAAAATATTTTTAACGCGATTTTGTAAAGTAAAGTCTATGCAATGTTTAGAAATACGTCTTATCTTTAGTTCGAGAACTTGTTATAGATTTTAAACTGAAAATTTTAAGTAAATTAGGTATGGATAATTTATATAAAAAATCCAAATAGAGTACACTAAAAAATGAACCCTATATACAACTAATGTTTTGAAAATATTTCCTTAACTTTAATAATATTTTTCGTCCGTCAGTTAAATTATCTTTTAAAGGGGGGAAAAGAAGACACAAATGAAGGATATAGATTTCAA